>JASCZW010015061.1:0-21418 GCA_034211315.2 Aedes japonicus
AGCATTGGAACGCAGGTGCTGTTCTAATTGAAAACATTAGATTGGCATAAGTAAGAAAGTATGTTACAAAATCCTGTATCGTTAAAGGGCAATAGTTGTATTGGCTGTGATGGCTGGGGTGATAGTATCGAACAGCTGAAGACTATTATCCTTATCGTGTTATAATTTTTTGAGAATCTCTTTGACTAATTCAAAGTAAATAATAATTGATAATTTTGACAATTAATATTAAAATGAAACACTCGTATTACAGGTTTCCCAAAGATTGTAGATAAATTCAGCCTAAGCATAATGCGTACCGTTCAGGAGATCGCAGCAACCGCTGTCCGCGGGCGGTTGAGTTTTGAGTGAGCTGTCACGTTTTTTTCTGTTCGTTATAAATCGGTATTTTTTAAGTTGAATTCGAAATTTCAGCAACAAGAGTAGGGACCGTGCTGCGATTGCTGTTCGGGTAGTCTAGCTCATCAAACATGTCAAAAAGTCTCGGGTGTAATAAGTTTATAAAATGTTCGAATACGCATTGTTTTCGAATTGTCACGGTGCATGTTGGTAAAGTGTAGTTTGTTTTCCAATAATGTCAAGAAATGAATAATTGTGCTAGTGTTTCCGAATTGAAGTGTGGTACCGTCATGGCTAGGTGCACATTTTTAGCAAAACTGACATGGAAGCAAATATACTATATTAACAATATAAGTCACTTCTTTTTTCCACATACACATATTAGGCTACCCGTTGAGTGCTGCCAACAGAACCATCTGGTGATAAAAAAAAGGTTAGCAAAATATATTTTATCCTTCAGTTTGAAATGAGAAGAAAAATTAGTATTTTCCATTCAATTCTAACTAGGGTAGGGAACGGCTTCAGCTCAGCACCCCGGGACCCTATTCCAAGCACAGCACACAACACGACAGTGCATGCAAGACCAAACGACGGGTATCATCGATCGCTCGACCGTTCGCGTTTGGATATTTTAAACTGTTTGTGATGTGATTAGAATTAAGACAGAAAAATAAATTTAAGTAGCAACACTAGTTAATTAAGTACAAACAAAGTGTCGTTTAATCTTAGTTCCTGTTGTGTAAATAAATTGTTTTGAACCTGTGCTGGATGCTGATTATTTGGATTGGGAAGTGCCCCAAACGAACTGCTATTGACTGCTGCATGTCATTCACTGGATGGAACAAAAAAGAACCGACGAAATTTTACGATTCCAAACATTTGTTGGTGAGTCGAACATGGTCCTTGAAACTTTAAATTTATTTTTCGAAACGCGAACGGTCGAGCGATCAATGATACCCGTCGTTTGGTCTTGCGTGCACTGTCGAGATCGTCATCTCCAAGCACATACAGTACCTCTGGCTCGCCTGCAGAGTACATTCGTGAAGACGAGAGAAATTGGGTTGAAGGTCAGTAGTAGTGCTAAACGATGAGTGACCAATGGACAGTGATTGGCGACTGCTTCTATCAAGTGACACCTAGGTAGCGTGATGATGTTTGCTGGTTCGTAGCCAAACATCCTGTCTCCGGCAAAAATAATCATTCCTGGAACTCGACGACTTGTAGAGCTGGAAGCTTCAGGTTGAGGGCCTAGTATCCAATAATTCTCCATGGTTCCGACCCCGACAGACGTTACTTCCTAGCAGTTGACCAGCTCCGTGGGGAAGTGGAGTTCCCCAACATTCAGGCGTTCCAGCAGTCGATCATCGTTGATACATGGAAATAGATAAATAAGACCCGGTAGCCAATTTCGGGAGAGTAAGTTTATTGGAAAGGTCCTCACCTGGACCCTTCGCAATTCGGGCCTTGAATTTATTTGATTGCAGCAAACTTGACAAGCTCGATTGATCCGGCCATTCAGAAATCGTGCTATTGGCCAGGTTGATCCTCTGGAAACCTCTAGCCCGACCGCGGCTGCGGTGCTGCTGCTGCTGATGGTTGCTCTGTCAACTGATGATGGTATTGGTAGTACGCAAATTTTCGCTGTTGACGACGCCTGTCGACGCTATGACAACGTGAGCTGGTCCTGTTCGCCAGCGTATACACGGAGAGGTTGCACCACTCGTCAATGCGTGGTTGTAGCTGAGCGAAGGTATTCCACATGCCAGCATTTCCAGACTTGCTGGAATAATTTCTCGGGTTTGGCTGCAAATGAGTGGAAGCGATTGTCTGGAATCGCATCATAGTCGACGTCTGGGACGGACTGCAATGACGAACCGATCAGAAAATGACCCGGCGTGAGGCCTGAAGATCTGTGGGGTCCTCGGAAAGCTTCGTGAGTGGTCGCGAATTCAGACACGCTTCGATCTGCACCAGAAGAGTTTCCATGTGGTCGAGCTGGCTTACGATCTTCCCAGAACACGAACAAAATGCTTCTGTGCGAATTGATTGCTGCTCACAATCCTCCGAAATGCGATCCCGAGGTGGATTGAAGTGCCAGCGGATTCCGGTTCGCCGTACATTCGCTGGCGAAAGAGTTCTGGAAGTCCTTGGCACGCAGTAGTTTCCGAATTTCATTGGCTGCACCAACGAAGTTTTGCCGTTGTCGCTGTATATATCGGACACAAGCCCCGCGAGATACAAAGCGCCGAAATGCTTGGAGGAACCGTGCAGTGCTCAGGTCCAAAACGAGCTCCAAATGAACTGCCTTCGTGCTGAAGCAGATGAACAACGCTACGTACGCCTTTGGAGGTGCATCTCTTCGGTGACGAGGCTTGAGGTAGATTGGTCTCCAGAAATCAACACCAACGACGGAGAAAGATCTCGATGCGATTACACGCTGTGATGGAAGTTCGGCCATGAATTGTTCAACGGCCTTCGGCTTTGCTCGGAAGCAGATGACGCACCGATGAACTGCACGACGAATAGTATTTCTGCCACCCAGGATCCAAAACCGCTGCCGAATGGTGTTGGTCAGAAGCTGAATAGCTGCATGTAGCAGTCGTTCGTGTTGACAGCGAACGAGAAGTGTCGTGAACGGGTGCGACCCTGGTAGAAGTATTTGATGACGAGAATCGTAAGATTGTTCAGACTGGCTCAGACGTCCACCGATGCGTAAAACGTTGTCGGGAGCAATCATAGGATTGAACCAGCGCAGTCGTGATTTCGGTGAGACCATCTGGTTTGCCGACAGTGCCTTCCATTCCGCATCAAAACTCTCCTTTTTGTATAAGTCGAACAAGTGTTAGTTCAGCGATACGAAATTCAGTTGTTGTTAGCGGTAACGCAAAGACTCGTTCAGCCTTCGATAGTTGAAGATTTATGAAATACCGTCGCCCGTAGGCAGTAATGCGTAGCATATGCTGGTAGCTAGAGAATCTACCCACGTAACCCTTAATGAATGTTGGCGAAGACGAATAAGTGACTACTAGCGATGATTACCTTGCTTCTTTGGCTGCCTGGGTGTCAACAACTTCATCGACTGGAACTGCTCAAGTTTTCGTTCCTCCTCGAAGCCATGGAGAACCTCCCTACCACAGTGTGCAACTGATCAAGTTCCCAGCTGGAAGTCCTTTCGAGCTAAAGTCGGCGGGATTTACTACGTAACGCCACTCGCAGTTCTCCGTCCTCTACTGGATTTTGGAAACTCGGTTTTCAACGAAAGTTGACCAAGTTGACGGCGTAGCTCTCAGCCAACACAAAATTGTTGTTGAATCTACCCAGAAGTAAGACTTGGAGGTAATTCCGTAACGCTTCGGAGACCTTCTGGTAGAGTTCAGCAGACAGAAGAGCGCCACAAAGTTCCGAACGTGGAAGGTTTGTGAGGTAACCTTCGAGCGAGACGTCAATAAAGCGACCTTGACTTCCCTGACGCATCCGTTGACCTGATATGGGCGCACGATCCATATGCGACTAAAGAGGCATCCGAAAAAAAAAGTGAAGTTCCACAGAAGTCGCTTCTGGTAGAATGACGAATCGATCGATTCGAAGAGAATTCAGACGAGGAAGTTCGGTGTAGTATTCAATCCAACGTGTCTTCATCTGCTCTGGTAGTTCCTTATCCCAATCGTACTGCTTTCCGGTGTCTTCCTTCAATCCCCACAATGCCTGCATGAAAGTTTTGGCGACGACAACCACCGGCCCTACTAAGCCCAGGGGATCGGATAATTTAGCAATGCAGGAGAGAGAGCTTCGCTTCGTAATGACTGTTGTGGGCTCGATTGTAACTTCCAGAACGACATATTCCAGCTGATCCGAACACGGCTCCCAGTGTAAACCCAGTGTCTTGATGGACTGACCTTTGTCGAAATCCACCGATGGCTGCAGGGCTGATTTCCGTTCCCAGAACTCCTTCAGAACTTCAGGACAATTGCTTGCCGCTTGCGTAATTGCATTCCGGCTGAGTTGAACATGGCATCAACCTTTGTTTCCGAAGTTCGATGTGGCTTGTAGCGACGGTTTTGCGCGAAATAAAAATCATCGACATAAAAATCTTCACATTTCGCCTTTGCTGCGAGGGGATAACGCCCATTTTTTGCAGTATGGTACTTCACTAGATGGAGCACCATACTGCAAAAAATGAGTGTTGTAGGTTAACGTTCACCGCGTGCTTGGAATAGGATCCCGGGGAGCTGAAGTCGTTCCCTACCCTATTTTTGCTTATCTTGACAGATACGCGTATTTCGTCTACAATGTGCAGACTTCTTCAGTGTCTCGTACTAATAACTTCGACTTGTTGCCAGCTGCGAATGTCATGAAAAAAGCAACTAGGGTTTGCTAATACTTGAGCAGGATAGGAAAAAGATCATCTGTTTGAAAGAAAGCGAGATTTACGGCTTGCAACTAGAAGTAACAAGTCGAAGTTGCGGCGAGTTGTTCGAAAATCGTTTTTTTAGTTAGGGCCTTAGTTTAACAATCTGTGATTCGTTTCAATTGGTCTGCTGAGTACTTTTGGAATGTTACGATAGGTAAAACGAAAACTGAATAGCTTAGTTTGAGCGTGTGCGTTTAGTAGTTACCGCGGTTCTCACTTATGGCGCCACAAGCGCAAAAAAAAGGGTCGCTTGAAAAAATGTGAAGTGACTTATATTATTATAATATTTGATGGAAGTCAACATGGTAGTGCTGGTAGACTTTGCACGGTTGGATTTCTATACAATTCCGAACCGGGATGAAGACCAACGAAGCGTCATCAAGATGTGACGCTGGTGTGATCGCTCATAAAATGTTTTCATAATATTTAAATTTTCTTTGCCCATTACTCCATGTTATTTTTTTTCATCGTTACCATAGAGATATTCCGTAAAGTATATCAAAATATCATACCGACTGAAAAGTTAGCTGTCTGACACCCAGGCGGTGCCACATATAGAATGTTATTTTTAAAAGTACCCACCTTCAAAATATAGATCTCAAAATTTCACGGCGTTCCGACATCTAGTTCAGAAGCTATAGTGGTTTTAGTCACGCTGCTTAGGTGGTTTTCAATACAATGGATAAAAAAGAATTTCGTGTGTTCGTTAAACATTGCATTTTGATTGGGGAAAATACCATTGTAGCAAAACTTGGCATGATAAGTGTTATCAGACTCATGTGCCAAGTCACCATTCTTTGTCGTTATCTGGTATATTGAAGTTTTAAACGCGGTTTAATCGGAACACCGATGATTCGCCACAATCTGGTCGGCCAAAAGAGGTGGTTACACCGGAAAACATTAAAAAAAAAAGTCCAAAGTGAAGTTGCAAGAGATAGCTGACACTTTGAAGATCTCAAAGGAACCATGAGGCAAGATTAGAATACGAAAATCAAATCCTTGTTTCCTTTGAAAGTTCCAATAAACCATTTATTATGCTAACATCTTGTGAAATAATGCAGTGCTTAACCTTTTCGCACAACGTTTGCAGAAATTTGTTTTATTGAATTAAAAATTGATAAAAACAAAAATACGCCCTGTTCATTTCTAGAGTGTTAGGTTTTTCGCCAGTTCAACTGACAGCACTGGAAACTCGCCGCTAAATTATGATATTCTGGCATTTTGTTTGTTATTACGCCTACGCTTTTCAGTCACATTTATCAATTGGCGAGGAATTACAACCCAGTGTTTTCAATTTTTAAAGATGTCGAATTATATGCTTTACGTTCCAAAACAGTTAATTTTACTAACAAGATGAGTCTACGAAAATCAGATGTAAGTGATTCTATCGAATGAACATTTTTCTTATTGTACTAATTGAATTACGGATTCTTAATCATGTTTTTACAGTCATGGACATAGACAATGCGATGGAATTTAAGCTTCGACATTCAAGGAGGACACCTGAGAGCTGGATCAATTATGGTTTGGGTGACCGTGGAGGAAACGGAAAAGAAATTAAGATATGTGCGAATATTCGTACACGGGGTTTATAATTGTCTGGCTGTGTACACAGAGGAGAAAAACATGGCTCTCCGTAGCGAGATCTGAGTTGATCTTTACAAAGGTTATAAATTTCTTAAATAAGTTAGGGCCTGTTCATAAACCAGGTATACTCATTTTTGAATACCTCACATACCACAATACCACAATCATACTAATGCAAAAATGGTACCTGTCATCGAAAGCTCTCAATTAGTAACTGTGGAAGTGCATCTAAAACACTCAGTTGAGAGCAAGCAATAAGCTAATTGTGAAAGCAATAAGCTTGAAATGCTAAAAGAAGCCACCGCTAGCTGTGTGCAACTTTTCATTTTCAGCCTCGTCGTTGCTTCTTCTCAACTGGCTGTAATTGTATGTAATTTTTCAATCGTGCCTCAAACATTTAACTTGTTGTTTCACGGTTTCTGTTCAGTATTCTTGAGGTGTCTTGAACATCATTGGCTATGTTTACATCAACAATCAATTGTAAATCAGCGATTCAAAATTGGCTTACTGTGATCGGAAAAGCCATTTTCACGCCAAAATAATAACTCCTAAGGGTTACGTTCCCGTATCGTAGTATCTTCTTCAAAGTTGTATCTAAAAAGTTGTGCATTTGTCAATAAAAACAGCTGAAAAACAGCTCTATCATGGCCAAATTAAAAGTAAAAAAAATGGATTTCAGCAAAGTTGCTTGAAATTATATTCCTTACAAACTTGTGTTTGGCATCACTCTTCAAACTAGAAATTAGAAGAAAAATTAGTATCTCCCATTTAATTCCGACTACCTTTGCTTATCTTCGACAGATACGCGTATTTCGTCTACAATGTGCAGACTTCTTCAGTGTCTCGTACTAATAACTCGACTGTCGAAGATAAGCAAATGTAGTTGGAATTAAATGGAAGATACTAATTTTTCTTCTAATTTCTAGTTACAGGTATTCCACTAAACAACTCAAACCCTCTAGGATTCATCACTCTTCTATTGTACTTCATTTAAAAGTTAACAACAGCGCTGCCCTAGTGGTGAAGATTGGAACTCCACAACTATCACCACAAGATGGACAACTTTTTTTAGATACCGTTTGCCTTTAAAAAAATGGACAAAAATTGCCGATTTTTCATGGGTTTACCTTCACCCGCACTGACTAAACTACCCATGTAGAATCAATCATAGTAACCCATGAGTCAGCAGACAGAATTTGACAGCTCTATCAGTCGAACACTAACCGTTGATGGCAAAAACGTTCAGAGGGCGTTTGTGGACGCGATACGCTCGTTCAGCATCACAACGTCTTGTCGTTATTGGACAACAATCGACATCGAATGCCCGGTTCCGGACGGCTGCCGACCCTGAGCGACAAGAAGCTTCAAAGGATGCTGTAGAGGAAGACCGAGGGAAAAGTGGCTACATCGCTGCGTGCGCTTGGCCGATAGGTCGGTTCAACCGGTCAAACAGTGAAAAAGTACTCTGGCGAACATGAACATACACGTCAGCAAAGCGGGAAGTCACGTCCACTGGTTCGGAGCTTCAGGTAATGACGAATCGCGACGTGGCGGTAATGATGGACGACGAGACCGAGGGCACTTCGTATTTTACTTCCCCCACGAAGGAAGTGAGCTCCGAGGTGAAATTCATTACACACAAGTTCCCCAAGAAGGTGCAGCTGTGGCTGACAATCAGCGAGAAGGGAATGTCAAAGCCGCTCTTCTTTCGCTCTAGACTGGCCGTGAACGGTGAAATTTATAGTACGAAATGCCTGCCGGAAGTTGTGTCGTTCATCAAGAAATATCATAAGGGCGAAGACGCAGTGTTCTGGCCGGATCTGGCGTCGGCACACTACTCAAAACGATCGTTGGAAGAGATGGTGTGGCTGAATATTGATGTGGTAGCTAAGTCGGCGAACCCGCCCAACGTGCCCCAGCTGCGTCCCATCGAGAATTTCTGGGTAAACCTGAAATGTAAGATCTACTCCAACAATTTTGGCGCGAAAACTGAGGAGGAATTGATAAATAAAACGAAGAAAGAACTCAAAAACAATCCTACAATTTTCGTCCGCCATGGTGAAAGTTCAGGTTAACTGCCGAAAGGCCGCTCGCAAGGGCGTAGAATTTTTCTGCAAATAAGCTTAAATAATTACCGTCCAGGAAATTAATCATAACAATTATCTGTCTTCGCATTTTTTTATCACCATCCGAAAAAAAAAAAACGGCAATTTTTTTAATGCAAACGTTAGATAATAAAAATACTTACGAGTAGGACCCATGAGCAAATTTTGAACCAACATGACTGCTATCTGGGAAGATTTGGTCTCAAGAATACGTTTGCTGAAGCAATGTCCTAACTGATAAGACTCTTATGATATATCTGGAACCTTGTAATTAAAAAAATCCAAACATATTTTATCACCAACCAAGTAAATTTGTGGAGGGAAGCCATCTCCTAACTGATGAGACTCTCCAGATACAGCATAAACTAACTGGAAGCTCATATACATATTAGCGCCGCATTGTGAGAGAATTCCTAACATATGTGACCGTCCGGGAGAACTTAGGCACTAGAACAAGTCTTCTGACGAAAACAACGTCCGAAATAGTAAGGCTCGCTAGATCTAGCAATTACAAACTGATATGACCTTCCACTAGACCTAAAAATTGTTTATTCAGCTTAAGCATTGCAGACTGTCCATAAACCACCTTGGCTTTTTGGAACTGGAAGAGGTGGAAGGAGTTGTCTGGAGCACATGCTCCATATAAACTCAAAACATATGTATGGCCAAAGAAACAGAATAAGGAAGAGGGGGGTCGGTTTCAAATCACCTATGATTGATGGGGACGCATGGTTTGCAAGTTACTTTGAATCGCGTGGTAGGATATTCATTAAAGAACATATATTGTTTAAAAAAGCTCAAAAACTAGAACATGAAAAATCGCCAATTTTGTATGAGTTTTGTAAAACATTTTAGCTTAGAAGAAAAATTATGAACACGAGGGAGGTTTTCGGTTCCGAGACCATGAAAATGCATGAAAAATCGATATAGTCCATCTTTTCATAATAAAATTATTGTCTTAAATGTTTTCTTCCTTTTGCATATTTAATTGCTGGAATCGGCTCAGTGATTCAAAAGTTATGAAAATGAATAAATGCAATTTTTTGAAATCTAATTGTTCGGACCCTTTAACACAGATATGGTAACCCTTATGAAAAAATCAAAAATATGGGTTAAATATTTTTCGAAGACGATCAAAACAACCAGTTATTAGGAAATTCTGAGAGATCGTAGATTCGTAGAACATTTTTTGTTAACTTGTCGTAAATGACTATTTCGGTTTCTTTCTTTTCATTATCACAGTTTTTTTGCAAAAGAAAACTGTTTTTTTTTACGAAAGAAAATTATGACCACTTGGAGTACCGAAAAGGAAATAACGTACAAGCAGATTGCCAAAAAGGTCAAAGTGAATCCAGTACACCCTGCAGGATCGGCCAAAAACTGGACGAATACCCGGTTCCAGCAATCCCAAATTAAACCAAAAAGTTACGCGTAGAAATACGCGTATCTGTCAAGATAAGCAAAGGTAGTTGGAATTAAATGGAAAATACAAATTTTTCTTCTAATTTCTAGTTACCAAAAAGTTGTCTATTATATTTCGGAGAACAAATCAGCATCTACTCGTGACTAGGCCAAAAATACAGGATCAGCATCGGGATGATTCAGCGGATTAAGAAAAAAAATTATTTCAAGTCGTGCAGGAAGCAGAAAGTTCCAAAACAATGTACCGGAGCAGAACTTTCGAGCCAAAATGACGGTCGAAAGCTGTACAACCGTATTTTCGAGAATCCCTCCCAGCTTCGTTGTGATGGACGACGAAACTTACGTGAAAGAGGATCCCAAAACTCTTCTGAGACCTCAATTCTATACCAACTTGGTGTGGGGGAGTGTCCCAATTGCCGATACAACTGTTGTGAAGGAAATAATCGGAGAAAAAGTGCTCGTTTGGCAATCAGTATGCACATGTGGCTTGCAATCTTCCATTTTAAACACAAGAGGAACAATAAACGCTGAAATTTCACGAAAGGATTGCTTGCGGGAGAGGTTGCTTCCACTATATCGAAAGCATGAGATCTTTTGGCTGGACCTGGCCTCTGTCCATTATTCCAGATAAACTCACATTGGTTTCCTGAAAACAACGTTGATTTCGTTGAAAAATATATCAACCCTACCAACCTGTCCCCAACTGCGTTCGATCGAATGCTACTAGGCAATCGTCATACGGAATCTTCAAGAGGCAAGTTACGTGGTGCACCACACGTCAGACTTAAAGTAAAACTGATCAGCGGCGTGCAGGAAGTGTACAAAAACCCCTATTCTGCACAAAATTTACAAAACGTACAAGTTCTGCCTAACGTATAAAATTGCCAAAATCAGCATACTGAATAATTCGTTAGTTTAAAGTCTTCAAATTAGAGACTATTTTTCAATGTTTACAACTACTTTTCGATACACTCCCGAAACACAACATTTTGAGTTTCTTATCAAACATTAATACATGAGCGTGTTTGCTGTAATCTTATTAATTCCCCTTTAACAAAATGGATTGCTCATCAAAAAACCTTTAAATTGCAGTATTTTAAAACTCAACAATGCAAACGTGATTGAGTATAGCACCATTTCCTCATCATCAAATAATCTCGAACAAAACAACTTATTTATCACTATCTATATATTTCATCCAATTTCCCCAGACATTTATTTCAATTTGCCACAACCACCGGTGGCACCCGCAGTGCCAAGGCTCAACTGACACCTACCAGGCCATCGCCTCCATATCTTTGCATTGTCGAGATACCAGAAGCAATAAAGACAGTCATCAATTACCTGAGAGCTGATACATAAATTACTCTTATCGTACTTAAGTTTACTTGATGGCGGAATAACGAAGCATTGTCTGAAGAATGTGTCTAACCCTGTACTGCTTCAAGCATTCCGAAAAAAACTATTCACACGACTGTATGCTCCGTTTTTTTTTTTCGAGCTCTTTTCGAACCACAGCCATGCTTTAATAACGCATATTCAAATTTTTATAGACCTTTTATGCCTCCAACGCACATATCGCGATCCGATGCGTCCGTACCGAAAACAAACTTTCACACCTTCGCTCCATCATTCAGGGCGGCGAGAGGGACTAAGAAGATGTTTCCCATTTTTTTCGCCTACTGCTTTTCCACTTCACGTTTCACGCTTGCTAATCAATAAATTTGTTTTCATAAAGAAGAAAAACTACCGTCGGCGAACGGGCGTTGCTTGGCTGGCTGGTTGACTCCCGAATGCGTGCTCGTCGAAATTTAATAAAAACTTCGTTTTGATGTTTTTGTTTCCATCCATCCACACACTATCATGGGTCCCAGCTACTTCGAACCTGGTTGACGATTCGAGGTGTGTAAAATTCTCCCCGACGCAACGGTCGCATATCACGGCTTGTGTTGTTTGTGTTCCTGTTTGCACGTGCTGGTGCTAGTAGGCTGGGGCCGATGCATCTGGATGTGCGAAGTTTTGAAAGTCAGAGGGTTGCTTGGTTGCTGTGGGGTTGGAGATGGTGTAGTATAGAAGTGACAACCAAGGGTTCAATAGTTGCTGTACGAATGAAGCGTTAGAATTCCAATTGTTGTGTATGCAGACTCCATGAGTTACTATAGTCTAATTCTACTTCTAAACATTGCCTTACACTGACAAAAAAGCAAACATAAGGGCGGAGTTTCAGTAGATTCCAGGCCATCAGTTTTACATTGCAAGAGACACGTTTGATGTCCCAGAACATCAACGGAAGCAAAAAATCCCGTAATTTGCTAAGAAATTCATGGTTTTGTAGAGCCGTGAAAACCACTGCGACAAAGTAGAGGAATATTGTGGTATCAATTCATGGTTTTGCAAGCGATAAAAATCGCAGTGCGGGATGCAAAGTGCTCCATTCGTGACGACTTCAACCATTCATAAGTGTACGTAAAGGAATTTCTACATAAAGTTTCCTGATATATTTACCAAGCCGTTGGAGGCTACCCGTTTCAAGGCTCTTCAAGTCCACCTTCAGTGTAGTTTATTCTAATTATAATATGTAGAAAAATACATTTACAGGTTCTGGGCGGTGTTTATGTCGATTTCTTTTATCTTTCACTTGATTTGATCAACAAATCGTTGCTACTGTTGGGCTTTCCAGCCATTGTCGTACACTGAGAATATTTCCAACCGACAATTAAATCGTTATCAAGATGACTGTTGCATATAATGGTTACAATTGCCATGAAAAGCGTCAAAATCAACGAATGCATGGTATTTTTGATTACGGTCAGGATTTCAAGGACTATTCCGACATTAAAGTAAATGTTTAATCAACAATTTTCAATTACCATTTTGACCATCCAAGCTAGATATCCTAACCCCCAATAATGGTAAAATCAAGTGGCATTTTGGTATTTCTTCGAGTTGTTGCTGTGTGCATTTTGGTGCAGGTTACTGTTTTCGATCGATTACCTTGTTTTTCAGTTCGATGGATTTTCATGTTGTGAACATGATGCTAATTTGCGTGTTGATTTACAATCTTGTCCCGTAAATTCAACTTGTTCACGTAAATCCAGCTTATACACGAAAACTTATTTTCGTAAATTAGCTTTATTCGTTTTGTAAACATGGGTTTGTACATAGAATCAATGTCTATAAATTGTATGAACCATTCATGTTGCTTGTCATCTAACAAAATGCTATCATGACAACTTGTTTGCACAATGCACAAAATGAATTTCGTGAAGACCAGCCAATCGTAGCTTCTGTTCGGTCGCACTCATAAATGTTTGTGTTCTGGGATGATGGGAAGGATTAATTATCCCAAAATAGAAATGAAAGCGAGTTAGAACCGCATGCAGTTACTTCTCACGAGTCAATTTAGATCAACCACGGACTCAATAACAGCTCTCCCTGAAAATGCAGGATCGAATCCCTAGTCAACAGAACAACAAGAGAACAACTTCTCGCGGTTGCGCTTTTTTTTTCAATTATATTTTGTAGATCTGTCAATCGTTCATGTAACCAGAAAGACGTTTCTTTATCATTGATAACAAATTACTCGTAGCTCTTTGTATTGTTTTCATAGAACGACCGAATGCTCGTTCTTTGTCAACAAATGCTTAGTGATTATGACAGTTGCGCGTAAGGCATTAAATACGAATGTAGCTTCTTAAAAAGTACAAATCAGTTTCGTTGCTGAAAACAACAAATAGATTTGTTAGTCTACCTTCGATTTCGTTATATAAACGAAAATTCATTTTCAGTGTACGACATTTTTAATGAAAACTACTGCGAAGTTTGAGTTTGACAGTTCAGTCGGAGTCAGGGATGCCAGATAGTTTTTTCAAATGTCTGTGATAAAAATTTGAAATGTCTGGGAATGTGTATAAAAATCTGTAAATATTTTTTGTAGAAAATTTGACTTCTTTCAAAGAAAAGACGTAATACGAGAGCTAGTTATATCATTTCCGCTATTTGTGTGATTATGTATGCAACCCTACACTATTGTTTCATATTTTTAAAGTGGCACTGAAGCTTGCAGCATTGATGACACAATTTTCTATAGTTTTTGTTGCTGTAAAATTCTTTCCAGTTTTGTATTTCAAAATCACAATTTAGTTTTCATTTGATAAATTTGACAGACTTTTTTTTTGATTCAATAATAACCATTGAATTACAATTAATAACAGAGTGAATCTTCCGTTACATAAATTATTAAGTTAAATTCAAAATTTTTATATTTATTTCATTAGTAAAAACAACTACAATGACACTAAAACGGATTTTTTTTTTGTAGATTAGGTCGAAGGGCTGTCATTTTCGATTTATACATTTGTATTTTATTTGTACGGGACCCCACCTTTCAGGGAAGGGAGAGGTCTCTTACTATCATAAGAACCTTCCCCGCCCTAAGAACCCCTCGATAAATTTTCACGCTGATCGGTTGAGTAGTATTCGAGTTAATTTTTTTATGTAACGATTGGGTTAACTTTAAATAGATGTATAGATTCTCTGAACTTTGCTTTGTATTCTCGAAAACTTTGTGGATATATTGATAAACTTCTTGAATTTTTTATGCTTCTAAGCTATGCTTCAGGGATTTTTGTTACTGATCAAATCTTCCAAACAAGGTGAGATGGAAAGTAAGGAATTGTAATATCTGCATGAGTATGTGTCCTCATAATATGATGTGAACGGTTAGGCAGATGGTGTGTACCATATTTTCTCATGGTATCATCACCACTCATGATCATCAATATAATTATGGTCATATGAATGATTCTTGTATAGACTGCTTCTTCGGTTAGTCAGTGATTATCTCTAAAGTTTCAAGGAAACTCTCTCCTGATGGACTTCTCGGCAGTCACTCCTTATTTTTTTTGAAATTAACATTTAAGAGCCCAACCTTACCTTCCCGAAACATTTGGTAAGTTTTTTCCCGAACATAGTTACTTTCTAAACATCTGATAAGCTCCATCTTGAACTTCGAGGAAAGTTACTGCAAAACTTTGAGAAAGTACTCTCCAGATTTTTTTGGAAAATCTTCTTAAGTTATTAGAAGTTTCTTTCTGAACTTCTGAGAAGTTCTTTTCTAAAATAATATCTTCTGAACTTCACTTATTCTTTCCAAACTTCTGATTGGTCCCATCCGGAACAGTGAGGAAAATTTTATTGAAACTTTGGGAAAGCCGTCTCCAAAATGTTTAGAAAAATTCTCTTAAATTTGTCCTGAAGTTTCTTCCTGGACTTCTGAGAAGTTCTCTTCTGAACTTTTGGGAAGTTTTCTCAAGAACTTTGGGGAAGTTTGTTCCGGAACTATTGGGAAGTGGTCATACTCAAATTGGAAGGAAGTACCCCCAATGCTCCTGGAATGTATCATTCTTTTTTCTCTAAAGAATTTTGAGAAATCCTTATTCTGAAATGTTAAAATGTTCATCTCTGAGCTCCAACTAACCTTTCGAGAAGTTTCTTCCGGAACTTCTGGAAAGTTATTTCCTGAACTTGAGATAAGTTTTTTCCTCAAGTTCTATGACGCATCGTCCTGAGGTTTTTTTTTCTTGATTTTATGAGAAATTGTAGGTAGTGCCCTTCCTGGTTAGCTCTAGTCTGAAACTTGAGGATGTTTTTTTTAACTTCTGGGAAGTTCAATCTTGAATTTCTTGGAAAAACTCTAAAACCTCTGAAAAATTCTAAGCTCCAGAGAAGTCCTCTTCCCCACACTTCTTCCTGAAGCTATGATAAGTCCTTTCCTGATTATTGAGGAAGTTCTGTCTTGAAATTCTGGTAATTATGATCTTGAACTTCGGTAATGAATTTTTAAAGTTCTGCTTGCATGAACTGCTTGCTCCCAATACTTCTGAGAAGTTTTTACCAGACCATCGCAGAAGTATTTTTTTTTTCGAGGAAGTCTCTAAACTCCTCAAATATGATTTGTATTGTTGCGAACCATGGTTTTCGTTGTGACTTAATGGCAAAAGACCAATATTACTAACGCTTTGACAGTCATTTTTTGCATGGGTTTGATCACGCGTGGGATTGATAACTACCATAAGTAAGGACTCCATGTTACCCTCAGAGTTACTTCAGAGGATACCTTTATTTGAAATTTAAAAAATATTTCAAATGTCTGTAAAAGTCTGCAACATTTATAAAATGTCTGCATCCTTAAAATAGTCTGCAATAAAATGGAAAGTCTGCAAATTTACAGACATGTCTGTGTATATGGCATCCCTGGTCGGAGTATAAATAAACGTGACAAGTGCATTGGTAGAAATTTGTGAGTTTGTTCATGTTGTCAAATAAACGCCTGAAAGTATTCCTAGGACTTGGGGCATCTTCAACGGGGTCGAAATCGTGGTCCAAAATGTGTATTTATTTTTTAGACCAACTGCTGCACCGGTGTTGTAAATTTTGTTCTATACCAGATCTATTTTGCATCATTTTAAATCTAATATTTGTTCTGATTTTTCCTTGCAGCAATTTGGAAGAAGCATGAAATACCGTTCCAAAACGCTACACGCTACGTTAAAATGCCAATTAAGGTGTAAAATTTCAGCTTGTACTAAACAAAAACTCCATTTCATTGAATACATTCAATCTACCTTGTAGCTTACTAACTCAAACCCTTGTGCTTATCAACTTTTTCTCTGCTTGTTGCTGTTTTTAGTAAAAAGAGGGGCTGGATAGTCACGTAGAAAAGGGAATTAAATTTTGTTTCAGGAAGTACCAGCATATTGGTCCCGTGCTTAATTATTTGCCCCTAGTAACGTAACTCACACGAACACACCCCAGAATATTTTGTCAAAAAAACCCAGCTAATCAAAACAAAAACAAAGATTCTAGTTCTGAAAGGCGTAATAATGTAAAGATCATTGTACGATGGCGTCATCAATGCAGTTTGACAGTTTAGGGAGCTTGCTTACGTGGATTTAAAATATTTTCGGTAAGATCGGTTTGAGATTTTGTGCTCTATATTCAAGCTAAACAATTCATTAGGTAATATAATGTGTAAATAAGGATTCAATAAGTCAGAAACATCAGCAAATCGTTTATTAGACAAACTATTAACGAAAGAGAAAATCGACGAAGAGAATCTCTCAATGTTACTTAGGACCAAATGAATTGTTCAGCTTGAATTTATTACGATTGAAGTAAAATTGCCGGAAAAGAAATACCAGTGCTTATATTTACATGATTTCTTAGATCTAATCGTAAAGAATTCAAAAAAAGCCAATGAAAAATTTCGTTTGAGCGGTTCAAATTCTAACACCTTGTAAACAAGCTCCCTGAACTGTCATAAAAGTGAGGTTAATACCTTCCATGCAATGATCTATTGCAAGGCGCAGGCTGCAAGGTGTACCTCGAACCAAGGGGTTCTACAACATTGAACCAATTTCAAATCGCTAGTTTCATATTGATTGTTGGTAAAAAGGTAAGTCTATATTCACAGCAAATGAATTTTACTGTATAGGATATTGCAGTTCGATATGAAGCGAGGCAAAAACTGCTTCAAGGAGGACGACGAACAGCTATGTCAGTCTTCAGCAAACAGTGTCCAAGGAGTCGATCAGAGGAGCCGATCAACAGAGATGCATGTCCCATCGTTCGCCGGTCGGTCAACTGATGGAATTCGTCAGCGGTTCGAGTCGTTGAGCTACCAAGTGGCGAAATATGTTGGGTGCCTGGCTTTCGTGAACCTAGTAAACAAGTGCGGCACCACGAAGGAAGACGATTACCAGGAAGCCAGGAACATGTTTTTAAAAGAAACAGGGCTTAAATCCTCCCGGATTCAGTTCTGCTTCGAGGTTTTGAAGAATGAACCGAAGGAGTTGTAGTATGCAAATAACCTCATGAAGAGAAAGTGCAAGGAATATATTTCTGGAATTTGTAATAAGTTTAAAAAGGAATTGTGAATCAAGTTGTAGTTCAAGAACAAATTGCTATAGTTCAGTAAGTGATTTCATAGCACTATAAAAATATTTACTGTATAAACATTTAACAGTTAAAAACATTTTTGGCACGAACAATTCGTCCTCCTTAATGGGTCGCATTAATAAAAGTAGAAAACGCTATGGGATTAAAGCTTGTCCACGTTAAATTTCGGACACCAAATAAAACGCAGCAAAAAAATTGCACATAATTGTTGTAACCGATTGTTTATTTCACAATAATAGATTTGATTAAGATGCTAATCCTTCTATCTGTAAAATTTTCGAGCTTTCTGTGGTACACCCGCCATCAGGTTCCATGCGGTATTCTCAGTTACGCCCGCCGTGACGATTCTCCATCTTCTCTGGAAATCATCGGTATCTTTTGCTTTCTTCTTTGTTTCGAAGAGTTTCCGCATAACTAGAGTCCAACTCTGTAGGGTGAAGTTCTGGACAGTTTGGAGGGTTGGCTGTTTTTGGCACGTATTTGACGTCCTTGTATGACTATTTCGCATAGTGACAAGAGGCCAAAATAAGACCAAAACAGATCTAGAGAGTCGTGGATTCTGATAAACGGTAGCAACCGCTTTTGTAGTCATGCTTTATCGTAAGCATCCTTTTTGATGTAGCGATGAAACTTCTCAATTTTCCACCACAACTACATATGGCCTGCCAAATCAAATACGTCTTCGGGAATTTGGACACCTTCTTTGTTTGGAAATGCTCGGCAACGGCGTTCCTTTGCATTGCGGTTTAAAAAACCAGACCCGGAAGATGTTTAAAGTCTTCAAGTACGTATGTTTCACCGTCCATTATTATACAAGAAAAAGTTTGCAAGAAATTGATGCACAGCTCCTAAGTACGACTTTTTGGAGTTAAATTTTGCTTTTCATCACGGTTGGGCATCTTTTTCATTTTGTACGCCTTTAATACTTGCCTCTGCTTCGGTTTTTGTACGTGTGATTTTGACTTCCCAACTTTACGAGCCTCATTTCGCCCAGAAAGATTTGGTTTTTTCTCAATAATGGCTACCACCTTCTTGTCCATTTGTCGGGAGCATACTTTTCGATTGGTTCCACTTCCAACCTTCCGATACACAGTCAAACACTTATCGGTAGTTTTAGTTTCTTGTCAAGATCTCATACTGATAAATTCGGATTTTGCTGCCGTTCGTACAAAATACGTTTGCGCATTTCAAGTTGATTCGAATGTAACAAGAATCTAAACCTGTTATATCACGAAATAAAGTGGAGAGTTTCAGCTGTCATATTAGTGAAACGTTTCAGCGATCCGTAAATCAATTCAAAATCTACACTGAAAGAAACGTGTTCGAAATTTAACGTTGACAGGCTTTAGCACTCCTGCTGAAAAGTTAACTCTCAGTCCAGGAACATCTTCATTGACATTCGAAAATGCCGCAGCATGTGCTTGTCGTCGTAGGTTGGCGTGTCGCTAAACTAGTCCTGCAACAGCTTCTGATGACCGAAACGGAAATCACGTTCGACGTTGGGACGTCTTCCAGGGCGTGACCCTCTCCGTTTCGACTTTTCCGCTGCTAGATTGCAAATCAGCATTAACTAATAATACACTCACTCACCTTCAGCCAAACGGAAGAGCAAGTATTCCTCGTCGCACTACTGGAATTAAAAATTATTTGGTCAAATCAATCCATGGCAAAAAGTTAACGAAAAATCTGCGATCTATGAAAAAAAAACTTCTGATTTCTGATGTTGAATGATTGACGAGATGATCGGCGTTTGCGAGTTTAACAACACTGGTGTGGGTAACGCAAAGTTGCCACATTTTAGTTGGTTCCATTCAAGTTTTTCAGATCAAGTATAAAGTTGTTCCAAAAATAAACCACCGCTGAAGATGCCCTTATGTTATATTGTTCATTTTCTTATCCTTTGTTTTAATTTGGCTACATGAGCACATTTTCATTTTAGAGCTCGAATAAGAGTCCCTCATTACTGAACGAAATTATGATATATCATTTAAAAATTGAGTGCAGAAGGCCCCAGACAGGAATGAGAAGCGCTGCCAAAGTCTGTGTCCGGAAGCTCTATATGCAGTTGTTCTCCAATCCGCATTCCATCGTGATGGAAGACGAAACCTACGTTAAGGCCATAAAGAATATTTAGTCGCCAAATCCTACACGGAAAAAAATATTAACAAGCGCGTAAAATTTTCCCTCGTTTAATTCCAAGCTAAAGGAGGCGTGAACAACGAAATTGTTTGCAATCTTCATGTGCCATACAACAATGTTGGCAATCTTTCAAAAAACCAGCTAGATTCAGGCGTTATCTGACTTAACTTTAAATGAAATATCCCAGTATTTTCTATCAAATCTAGCATTCCCTTTATGTGCATTAGCATTAGATAACAAAGAAAATTTCCATGTTTATTTTTATCTGTGTAGATATAGTTTAAAATAACTCACAAAAAAAATCAACTCCCATCCCCAATCTCTGGTCAACCAATCGACCAAAAGTTTTCGGTGAAACGAAATAAATTGGAACTCCCTCGCTTCACGCTAATCAGCCATCCTCCTTGTAAGACAAGATTACCCAGTCATTCTACCGTTTCATTTTGTGCCACTAAAATCTTCAATTTGTCCGTCCGGCCTGCCACTGACAGCCGACTTAATGCCGAACGACCCTGTCAGCCAAAGGATAATTCAATTTATTAGTAACCCAAATGACAAGTCACTCACTTTTCAGCCACATCCAGCCGGAATGACATTCAATCTCAGTGAAAGGAACCTCAATCAAGACCAGCAAGCTTGAATGGAACAATCCAATCGGACGGGCCTCTTCCGCAGAAGGCTCCAATCAGGAATCCTTTTTTTATCGCAACCTGTAGGTATGTTTCTGCGCTAATGAAATGATTCTTGTACCAAGGAAGGCAGCAATGAAGAAGCGGCAACGTGTGAACCGACTGGAATTGAATAGAAATCTTTCTTTTCCCTCGTTGACGGTCGTTGTTATTGTTGACTTGAAAACGGAAAGTTTCTGGACGGCTTTTGAAGACAAAAATAAACCACATTTGGCGTGGAGTGCAACCAACTCACTCGTTCAGTGAACTTCGTTAATCGAAACGACCACAGCAAAGCAGGAGGAAGTGAACTTTCTTTCACGAGATTTTTTCACCGTTTTGCCGCGAGAAGTGTCGCCTCACAGTTGCAGTCTGTTTACAGTTTTTTTTTTTTTGGGATTTTCCCCGTTGCTTTTGAGCTACTATTTTCACGTGGTATTTTTTGTTGTTGTTTCGGTTTGGACATTTTCAGCTCTTTTAGTTTTCTACTTTATTATTATGGTCGGTTGGAGGAGCGCATAGTTATTCTTCTTCTCCTTCTTCTGGCAGTCTAACATTGAGACAAATTTATCGGACAGGTTACCGGTAGTAGGTAGGAACGGTACCGTTGTGCGGAGCGTGTGGGTGTATTTTCCGTGTTCACCTTTCAAAACAAAACGAAAATAAACATTCATCAACACTCTTCAATGTCAGACACAAAATCGGAACTGCGATTCAAAAGTTTCAGTTTGGGGTCATCTCAAATCCACCGGGCTACGGCAGTCGGTTACGGGAATTACAAGATTCAC
>JASCZW010015062.1:10064-31485 GCA_034211315.2 Aedes japonicus
TTATTACGCAAGATTATGACAAATAAAAAACAGTTCCTGACAAAATTGCCTACTTTCAAGTTTTAATCTGTGCTCAAAAGCGTGAATGTTAATTTTTTTTATAAATAATACAAATGTTAAGGGAATTTTAGAGTAACATAAAAAATTTAATATAAACCGTGTCCAATATATTCTCATACAACTTTTTCCTTGCATTGGTGTCGTGCAACTACTCGACATGCTTCACGTATGTGTTAGTGTAGTTTTGCACTATGTTTATACAAACACTTTTAGGTTATATATGATTGTTTTCATTCGGTGTTTATCTTTTACCAGCGATGAAGGGGTTTCGTGCTTTTTGAAAGGTTTTTGAAAGCTGAACACCCGGGCGCTATTATCAGAAATAAGAAAAACCTCGGAGTAAAGCGGGATTTTGTGTGCCGAACCATCCGAAGGTACCGTGACACCTGCTCGTTGGATGACCGGAAGAGATCCAGTCGTGCTCGTACGGTGCGGACTGCACGAGTTGTTAAAGTGGTCAGGGAACGGATTAGACGAAAATCACAGCGCTCTGTACGTAAAATGGCCGTAGATCTGAATGTTCCGAGACCGTCAATGCACAATATACTGCAAAATGGCCTCGGATTCCAAGCCTTGAACCTTCCAAGCAGAAACGACTCGAAAGAGCAAGTCCGCTTTTGTCGCGACACGGTGGGGAAGAATTTATCTTTTCCGACGAAAAGTTATTCGTCTTGCAACAATATCACCATGTCCAGAACGACAGATGGTAGGCTCTCTCTTCGAGAACTGTTCCAGAGAGTGATGGGAATATTCCACGGTTCCAAAGTGTTGCGTCAGTTATGGTTTGGGGAGGAATTTGCAAACAAGGCAAATTACCACTGGTTTTCATCGAAAAAGGAGAAAGTTGTCAAGCCATATGTACAAAAGGTGTTTGGAGATGATCACTATGTGTTTCAGCAGGACGGAGCGCCATCGCATGCTACAAATCTCGTTCTGGTTTTGAAAAAATTTGACCGACTTTTTGGACAAGAATGAACGGCCTCCCAGATCACCAAATCTGAGTCCCTTGAATTATTTCGTATGGTCATACATGCTGGCGAAGGTAAATGACCACAGGGCGTCTAATATGAACCAATTCAAAACCGTAATCAAACGAATTTGGGACGAAATGCCGATGGAAGTTCGAAAAACGTCTGGAGCTGGTCAAGAAGGTTAAAGCCGGTGTTGTTCCAAAACATATGCTGCATTGCAATATAATGGGTAAAGTTATCAATAAAATCTGGATTACGGATTTGAGATAAATGGAGTTTTATTTTGTATGAGAATATATTGGACGCGGTGTACAATATTATAAACATTAACAGACCGTAGGCACATAGCATTTATTATGAATAAGACAAGTCATAAAAATACACAGTACATTGACGAAAACTCAACATGGTCAAAAGGTCCATGAAAACTATCTATTTTATCAGAACTAGTTTAATTATCACGTGCAGTGAGTGCTCAACTTCCGTGCTGAACAGACGCTTTTGCTATCGTTCCGTGAAAGTCTAAATCACGTCAATTACCTGTGGTTCCTGCTCATCGCCGAGCCGTTTTTCCGCGTCCAAACGACTCCGCACAGGGCCGTCGTGAAAACACTTTTAGAAGGTGGCAAAAAACCGGACCTTGCCAAAGTCCACAAATTATGTGCGACCATTCTCGGTCTGGATCAAGGTGTAGTGCTACAGATTCAGAACAGCAGAGGTCTCGGTGTTTTGTTCGTGAAAGTTGTTTACCAAGCGTTGGCGCAACGAGTGGGCTAAGAACACGACAGCAAGCACAAGATTTCTGTGGACGGAAAAAAATACCCACCAGGACCACGCTGGAGAATGGAGCAGTGAAAGTGAAGTTGTCTGACACATCCGATGTGTTGGACCAGAAAATCTCCGATTTCCTCGCATGGTATGGCGATCTCATCTCAGTGCAAGAACAACGATGGGGAGCCGAGATCGATTTGCATTTTGACAGGCGTTTGTATTGCAAAGATGACGGTGAAACGGAACATCGAGTCGTGGGTCACCATCGACAGCGAAGTGAGAAACGTATCGTACTACGGGCAACTGTGGACATGCCGTCACTGCGGCGAATATATTCACATCCGTGCATCCGCTTCAGGTCTGAACCAAACGAAACAAACACGGCAAAATGCCACGCTGCCTATGTCCACAGCAAACTCGGCTAAATCGGATAAAATGCTACCACGGAAACAAATCCCTCACCGGCTATAGCTGTTGGCACCGCCAGCCATGATTGAACAAAACTTCCCCACGTTAGTCTCTACCTCGGCGCCGGTATCGGACAGCGAGTTTTTGACCCCCTCTACAGGTCATCAGCCGCCTGCTAGCAGCGGAGTGGATCACAAAACTGCTAGTGAAGAGGACTATGACGAGCAAGATGGAGGTATCGAATCGCTATACTGGATGAGTTCGGTGGATCCAAGCTCGCGTCGATCAACAACGATCGAACGCTACGAAAATTGACGCCCTTCGAACGTTTCCACGGACACTAGATTATGATATCGTTTTCCTGCAGGAGGTCGAGAACGAGCAGATCTCTCTCCCTGGCTACGTTCTTTCTATTGACTGCTGACAACATTGAAGAATTTCAGCTTCTTAGTATTGGACCCGCCAGCGGAGAAATGCTCCCACCAGGATGGCGTGGTGGATTTCATGCGCAAAACCAAAATCTTTTTTTTTCGTTGGAAGTCGAGTGAAACCTTCAGAATTTTTAACTCTGATCATCAACGGCTCTACGAACAGCTACGTCTAGCGTTTGATGACTACTTCCACAATCCTGCCAGGCTGGTGACTCTCAATCTAGTGAAAGCACAAATACTCACGCTGCAACGGCAGTGTGCGCCTCAACGAACGATTGTAGCATGGGAGAGCCTATCAACTTTCCAGCAAAGCAATGATAACAAGTCTGCAAAAAGAGCGAGGTGAACCAATACAAGGTTCTGTTGCGATCAAGCAGCATATGTTCCCGAAGAACGTTTTGATTGGGAGAGAGCCATACCCGAGAACGACGAAGCCAACGCAGCACTAATGAAAGAGATCACCATAGACGGTTGGAAAATTTTTATCCGAACGACGCAGAATAGAAAATCACCGGGCACTGCCAGAGGAGTTCTACCTACAAAAGTTCGATGTCATTTACAGGGAGCTATGTCTCGTTATGAATGAAGCCAATTTGAGAGGCCACTTTACTCAGTCGCATGGAACTGCGACTCAGTTTCGTAAAAAGTTGAGTGACTCATTCTACCAGTAACTCCACTTTTTACGAAACTGAGTCGCAGTTCCCATGCGATTGATTAAAGTAGACACTCACAATTAGTTCAATTTGCGACCGTGTGTGGAGATGAGCTCTGCGTTGTGTATGCTGATGATGTGACTGTGATTGTAACATTAACACAAACGATCGAACGGATCTTCCAGCTGTTCGATTATTTCGGAAGCGTGGCTGGGGCAAAACTAATTTCACCACTCAGTGCGGCCAATGGCGAAGTTAAACTGGGATGCTTTGCTATCTAGGACCTCGCCACTTATATGGCTGCATAGCATGCGTTCACTCAACCTGCAGCAGAAGGTAGTACTGCTGAACACCTTCATCACAGCGAAGGTGTGGTACCTTTCGTCTGTGATCAAACCGCAATGTGCTCACACGGCCAAATTGACTTCAATGATCCCAAGCAACACAAAACGGCTAGAATTGGTTGCAGCGTCTTGATTGTGACTTAATTGAGTAGCATTGGAGTAACATCAACTGCATTGCAACAAGTGTGTGGTAGGGATGGGCACGTTCTTGTATCGAAGGCTGCCTGCCCTAATTCCAACGCAGCAGTTGGCGCGTAGCAGAGAGCAAGGCGGAATTTAACTAGAATTGCCGGCGATCAAGTGTAGGCCCCTCTTATCAATCGTCACTTGCAAGAGAACCATTTCCTTCGCCACGAATATTACCCTGATTAATTGATAGATATGCGCTCTAACGCAGTAGCGTTGATCGCACTGCTTTTGTGTGCCTCGCACATAGTTTTGTAAACAGTAAGTTTTGAAAATCTGTATTTGTCTTGTCAATCTTTAAAATTAATTCTTATTTTTCATTTATTTTAAGAAAAAAAGGACTAAAAACATTATATTTCTTTTTTCTCAGCGTATATTTGAGCCTATCCATACAGTGACTCAAACTATTGTTTATGTATCAGTGTGAAAGATGCTTGGAATTTGGAATCATTTTGGAGGCACCAAATTTTTTTACAAAATATCTCCATAAAATCTTAGAGGTTATAATGACTCTCCCAGTGCTATTCTTCATAGATGCAATTTCAAAAAATCGGATTTTAAGCTATAATATTTAAAAATATGTAAAAAAAAATCTTAAATCCTTTTGAAAAAGTTGTCTTGTGCCACAAGCATCTCTAGAAGGGTGAAAAATCTTCACCAAAATAATGTGCAGGTGCCAGAATCATGCAATCGCAGATTCTTACCTATTTTTAGGTATGTCTGTCAAATACATCATAAAGAAAAATAAGCTAAATAAATTATGAACTCGAATATAAGAATTGAAAACATAGAGATCAATTTTAATTAAGTACAAGCAAATAACGCTTCGAAAACATGTGTGAATAATAAATCATAACCACCACTTCCAAAAAGCATCAAATTTTATCAAACAGTCTTACAAGGAAAAGCACCTTTACTACACTATTATGATCATAAGACAACCATTACTTATAGTGCTTGATTTTTCCATCTATTTTTACCAACACCATTAACAACTAGTCTTCCGACCATAACCAGGCCCAACGCGTTGCGCCTATTTAAATCGTTCAGCTTTTGTTTTGCCGGTGGGAATAACTCAAGCGAAACGAATCAATATATTTTGATGGTAAAGGCGGAGCTCGGATATGGAAAAGGCATGCAGCGGTTATGATAACATTGTTGATCTACTAATTACACATCTTCTTAGCAGTGCGAACATGTGATAATAAGGTGTTTATTGCTCACTACATAATCGCTCAACATTTGTAAGGGCCCACGTTTTTCGACTTTTCAATGATTTAAAAAACCAACAAATGCTTGAAAATGTTTCTTATCAATGCGATGTGGGAGCTTCACTCTTTGAACTGTCAATCTTCACTTGACCATGGTGGAAAGTCATAGCATCTTTGTAAGCGTCTGCGATGGGACTTTTGCATTAATGTTAACTTGCGTTAACGAAGGTGTTATCGAGATAATCGACTTAACAATAACCAAATTCTACTTATTATGTTTTTTATTACTCCATGCGTGAAGTTTGTAATTAATGATAATGTTTTGAAATGGAAATATCTTCTAATCAACATGAGACTCTAGGAATGGACAGCAATTTCTGATAGAACCAAAGATATGAAGAGAAGTATTGATAGTTCCGTTACAGTACGGCAGGCTGTGAAATTAAATAGCCGGGAGGCAATGTAGATACCGATGATCGTGCCAAATAACCTGTTTTTGCATCAAACTGTAATAGATAACAACATGTGATCTTTTCGTCCTCTTGCAACACGGTAGAAGATCAGGAACACTGGCAGCCGATAACAGGTGCCGACCCTTACCTAAGTTTCTCGGTTGAAATATGAATGGATGTTAGCTTGTAAAATACTTAAATATGCTGAAGCGATGGCTAGTTACCAGGATTTGGAAGAAAGAGTATTTACCAGAGGAGTGGATGAAAGATAGCGTATCCCTCATCCACAAAAAGACGTCAAGCTGGATTGCTACGATTATCACGAAATTACTCTGCCGAGCACCGCCTACAAATCGCTGTACAAAATTCTATGCCGCTGTTTGTCACCGATGACCCTATGCTCAGTTTCCACTTCTATTTAGACTGCCGTAAAGGTTGTCCACGTTAAAATTAAAACACACGCAAATAGTATTGAATGATAATGCCGTAGACTGTAACAAAACGTTTTATCGATTGGGCTTTTAGAATAGTTATCAACAAATTTTTTCTTTATTGATTAGGCATTAACAGTTATTGGTAACTAAATAGTACTATAAACCATCACATATTTCAACATTCCTCCACGATGGTAATATTTCAGCCGTATCTCGGGACTTTGGGTATCTTCGGTTGAACAGTACGCAGCTTGAATTTCTCCATTGGTCTACATCTCTCGCTATAGTTATTCTTGGTGTCCACATGCTCTTATATGCGATTTGCGCTTGGTGAACTCTGTTGTGTGATGCAGGACTGATTATCTTCAAAGCTTGCTTCTGGCAGGCTAACTTGTACAGAAAAAAAAATCAGAACTTCCTGACATCATAGAGCAAGTGCAACGTACTCAGCTTCGGTACTACTCATCGTCACACATGTCTGTAGTTGTACTGCCTCCTAGTTGAAGTAAGTTTACGGAAATCGATTTTCGAGCCTCCTGCCCGATTTGCGTTTACGTACACGGCTTAGGGATCTCAAGTAGCGCAGAATCCACTTCGGGTCGTGATGGACATTTCACCTTTTGTCCTAGAATCGACACACTTTCGGTAACATCTGGACGAGTGTTACCTGCAACACAGAGTGAACAACCAAACAGGCTAGCGTACTCCAAGTTGTCCGGTAGTTCATCCCTCTTCTTCTTGGTGTCCAAATGTTCAGGGTCCAATGGAACCTTTGACGGCATCACCAAATATACTAATAGGTTAAGGGAAGATTCAATAATGATGTCACGCAGTAATAGGGGAGGGGGGATTGGGAAAACGTGACAATCCATACAAAAAATTTGAAGGTCCATACATAAAACGTGACAAGGGGGGGGGGGGGGGGTTATAAAAAGTCACTTTTTGCGTGATATCAATATTGAACGTTCCCTAAACAGACTTCAACTCCAAGAAAATTTCGGATTCGCCCAACGGCTTCACAGTGAAGTGTTTGTTCTAATCCCAGATAATGCCTTGATACTCCTCCTCAGTGTGACAGACCATGACAACTTCATCAACGTAGACAACTACGTGATCACAATCTTCTTCTGTTCCACGAAAATAAAGACCGGAATCGATTAAGTAACCCCATCTTCTTCCGTGCAGCATCGAAAGTTATGTTCCAGACCCGAGTTGTTTGCTTCAAATCATAGAGGCTCTTACGTAGGAGACAGGCTGCATCATTTTAGTCTGAGCGTATTCCGAGTGGAACGAACATTTCTAGTTCTCCGTACAAGTAAGAGCGGTCTTGACGTTAGCGTGTTTCAGTAGCAATTTTCTTTGAGGAGCAACGATAGCGAGAATCGTAAAGGTCACCTTGCTACCAAGTAGTGCAAATACCTCATCGTAGTCGGGTCCAAGATTTTGTGTGAACCCCTGCGCCAAGAGTTTAGCTTCATAACGCATCACGTTTCCTTAAGTTCTACCAAATCCCAGGTTCAATTCTGCTTCAGAGAGGTCAGCTCATCGTTAATTGATGCAAGCCACTATTAACGCTCATGACCAGTAATAACCTCTTCATAAGTTTTCGGTTCAGGTTGATGCTTGTAAGCCATCCTTTAGGACTCCGAATGCTTTGTAGGTGTTTTTCCCTTCGTGATTCTTTGTGATCGTCGTATCGACTAAAATAATCTTAACAGTTTTCGGTTTTAGCTTGGTGTGTTTTTGATCCAGCACGTGAACATATGCAGGACTGCCAAAAACATGGAGGTGCATTAGGAAAGGCACCCTTCCATTTCAATTCTCGTACAGCGTTTTCGTTACTGATCCTGGCGGAAGAAAATTCTATAGAATATCTGTTAACTGGTTCCACCCAATTATCGTATCCGAGTTTTGCGTCAATTAGTAGACATCTTGCCATTTCCACTAGGCTTCGGTTGTTTCTTTCTGTAACGCTATTTTGCTACGGACTATATGCAGCGTGATTCCTTCTGCTTGATAGAATTAGTGTTTTGGATTTTATTTACCGCCCTGGTTCGAATGTATAACTGAAGGCTTCTTTCCAAATCTAGTTTCCATTATTCAAATATAACGCATAATTCTTCCAGTAGCTTCTGACATTTTTCGCAGGAAATAGGGTAGAGAACGGCTTCAGTTCCCCGGAAACTATTTTCAATCAGGAGTTGAACGATAACCTACAACGCTAATGTTTTGCAGCATGGACCATCATCTAGTAAAGCATAATACTGTTAGAAATGAGTACCCAAGAAGTTGAAGCCGTGCCATACCCTATACCAAAATATACCTTAAGTAGTCGTCATAAAAGTCGTCATAAAGTCATAAAATATCTTGATACTCCTGATATAACTGTATTGCATTTATTCTCTCCTCCAACCAGCATTCAAAGTGTACTTTTGTGACTAGCTCGACGTTGACCATTTGCTTCCTAGCGCCATCCTGTCCTTCAAAGATCAGTAGTCCAGTACCTTTGGCCTTGACTTCAACAATTTTTATCATCAGCTAGAGTAACGGTTGTTCTCAAAATAGGTGTCATTTAATTGAAATATTCTTCGGTGGACTGAATTATTTCTTTTGGTTCAGTTGACGGTAGTCCTGCTTCTTGTGCTCCGGTTTATTGCAATGGTAGCACAACGATGTGGATTGAACTTTTAGCAGAGATAAACTGCGAACGTTTTCCCGTCTCTTGAGGGCTTCATACATCAGTTTTCCATAACATGGCTAGGACCAATGTGATGATTGACTTTTGATAGTGTTTTTCCAATGCTTTTTAGGTTTGTTCCGCAGTAGTGCACTTATGGATCAATTTTCCCGGGTTCGTTCCGACGAGTAGCGCTATTGTCACCCGAGTATTCTGGTCACTTTGCTTGCAGGCATCAGTCAGCGGCATCAGGTAGCATCCTCCACGTATTTCCACAAACTAGGTACTCCTCAAACTAGGTACTCCTAGATTTCAGGTTGAACTTCCAGCTCTCGTAGTTGTGCTGGTTCAACTTTGCAATAGCGAACTTCTAGTCTTCCGGGAAATTCAATTACGGCGGAATCCTTCTTGCATTCGGTTTCTTTAATGATGATCTTCATGTATCACTTCGAAATTAGCAGGCCCAAACCTATTTGATAGTTTGGCTGTAGAAAAGTGCTTAAAAGTTTTTGAAATGGAGGCGGAGGAGCAAAGGATTCGTGGCAAAATTTTGCACGCGCATGTTGAAAGTCCAATTTTTTCTCACAGTACCATTGCAGACAAGTTGAGAATCGTGAACTGTACTATTTTCCGTGTCATCAGACGTCACAGAGAACGTCTGACCACCGATCAAGAAAAAAGGAAGAGAGCATAAATATCATCAAAGGAGTGCTAAAGACAATAGGAATGTAGTTGAAGCTTTCAGGCGCAAACCAAAGGTGGCTGTTGGATATTGTAATTGTAATTGTAATTTTTCAGTCCACACCCTGGCAGACCACTGTCCGCCCATCTGCGTTTGGGCTAGGCGAGAACCTACCAAGCCTACCCGTTGATATGCCTTAGACCATATAGCACACAGGGATCTTCCACAAGCAGGCGCCGGTTATTAACTAACCAGTCCCAACAAGTGTTAGATTCATTACATAGAGGATAGTAGGAGGCAGAAAGTGAAGCAAGAGAGAGAGGGGCGTTTGAATGCTGAAATGAGAACGAAATAATGATTTAGTGATTATTGTAATTGATAAGTTCAAGTATGAATAGTTCTCATCTGTTACTTCTCCTTTGTCAACTAGCTCTTTGATTTCCACTACCGCTCGTATATTGTGCGGGACGCATTTACATACATGGAAAGACAGCAAACATAATAAAGATATTCGTTAGTGGTAACATATATAATACGCTTTCTTATCACGTGTTTGTGTAAAGGTTAAATATTTTAATTTTAGTAAGGATTTCTGATTTGAACCGATTTACACCAACAGTAAGGATGCTATTGGAGCCACTCACAAATTGTGATGGTGGTTTTTCATTGAGAAAACAAGGTAATTATTATTAAAGCATGAAAGCCAATTTAGATCAGTTTACACCAATAGTACAGACGCTGTTGCAACCACTCACAAAATGTAATGGTGATTGGCTGGTTCCTAGATATGTGGCCCAGCGAGTCGGGCGAACGAATAATATGGATGACAATTAATTATGATCCCCACCACCCGCCCACCACACCCGGCGAACCAACACATCTCACGGGGAAGCAGCCTTATTGTTTTTCTTTGTTCATTCGATCACTCGCGCCACCGAACAATAGGTTAACAGAAACAATAGAAAACGCAATATTCCCGACAACAAAACTTTGCGCAACACACCCTCGACACAAATATTTACAACCGATGCCCGAGGCAGGCTCCATGATTTTCGCAAACTGTCAACTTACAGAACTACAGTCTAAAAACCATTTCACAACTGGAACCGATATCTGTAATAAGCAAGCTGAACGTCTCACTTTGAATCACGATTGAAGGATTTCGCGAAACATTCCGCGTCTATTGTCAACTTTATGCTTCAATTGATTTCCATGCTCATCTGTTTAGCACCGACCGGGGGACACTTGGTCCTGTACCCAATGCTTTTTTTATCTCCAATCCGCTCAACAAATCGCAATGTTTTGTGAAATAGTGAGCGGGATATTATAATTTGAGATAATTCAATACAGACGTCTTCCAAACTTGGAAGATCGACAGGTAATCGGTGTGTAACCACCTGGTACCTCATAGCAAGATGCTTAGAGGCGGACCGGAAGTGTAGATGAGCTACCTCCCCCCCAAAGGTGGCTGTGGGATATTGCAAAAAAAAAACAAACCTTGACCAAAACTGTTGAGCTGAAGTCAAATATCGGGCTGAGAAGCCAGCAGGTATAATATCAAAACATGCAGAATGTGGAAGCAAGACATACGCAAATGCTGAAGGAAAAAGAAGTCAACAGTTCTACACTGAAGGAGACAAGTTCGATGCCCCAGAGTACCAACGCAAAATTTGTCAAGAAATTCATGGTTTGGCAAGCGATGTGTACGTGTGAGATGCGAAGTTTACGTAAAGAGATGTCCACAAAAAAGGTTCCTTCCGTTCCAGAGGTAGCACAGGAGCCTCCCAATTTTTCGGCCTGACTTGGCACCATACCACTATTAAAAATAGGTGCTGGAATAGTATAAGGAAATTAAGGTCAACTTCGTACTCTAGGACCATAATCCTCCAAAATCCCCAGAGTTGAGATCAAACAAAAGGATCTTAAAAGGAAACAATGGACATTTGGATTTGGAGCACAAGTTGAATGAAGTAAACATGGCAAAACCTTGCAAACATGATTTATTTGATTAGCATTAGCATTTGGGTTGACTTTTGCACACTTCGTGGATGGAGCTACGATGAAGAATAATTCGTTCAAAACATTGCATGTCACCATGAAACGGATCCAGTTACCAATACGTTTCTTAACGCAATAATCTCCACGAAAATACTCCTCGATTGCTCACCTGGCCACGTTTATGAAAGCGTTGGAAATAGGGAGAATTTGGTATCTACAGACTTCGAAATGATGAACTTTACACGAGCCGTAATTCATGTTTGTAAGAAGTTGGGGGACGTAAAGAAATATTTCGTGTAAAATTATGTCTCCTAAATCTGACACATACGCAATTCGACAAAATGTGATGTGTTTGATTGAATTTATTTTCTCATCTCTTTCAACTCATTCTTTGATAATAAATGACGCTTGCATGTGTCGGTCTCAGAAGGTAGACATTTACATGACATACCTTAAAAAGGGAATTATTTAAAAAAAATCGCTGCGAGCATGAAGTCTAAAAAGGTTAATTTATGCTTCATTTCTCTACAAATGGATGAGACCTAAGCATTAACTATTGCCCTAGCCCCTTGTGGCTTATGATTATAACGCCATTACTCGCTTTCTGAAAAGAGAAGAATGTCTGAGAATATAAAAACGGATGAAAAACAAAAACATTTCAGAGAATTGGCACTGCTAATTACATCACAGCATAAAAAGATGGCCACCAGGGTACACCAACTCCAGCATACATGGCAGCGTTGAAGTTGACCACAGCGCATGAGGAAACAGAGGAAGAGAGGGATTTAAGGTAACGTCACGATGCTCATGGCATCCGTCATCATCGCGACATTCTAGAGATACATAATTCGCCATAGATGATATTTATTTGAAAGAGCATCAAAATGTGAGCACACCTGTTGTACACTGACATATTTACCACAATCTAGAGTTACTGAAACATTAAACTTTCATGATCTAGTTATATGAAAAAAAGAACTCAAAAAAAAAAAAACTCAGAACACCAATCAGTCATTGAAATACACTTACATAATGAATATTTTGAGTGATGTAATTCTTGTTTCACGTAAAGACTACGAGACTCAAACATAATTATAAATCAGATTTATGTCCAATTTGATGTAATTGATCGTGACCTTTGACCAACATATAGTTGTGACATTTACAAAAGCATTCAGTATATACATATTTTTTACCCCAAATGTCAAGTCCGTAATGTTTTGTAAAATAACTAATCAATCCATGGATTTTGAAGCCTAAGATATGCAGTCTTTGCTTTTTAAATTTTGATTTAAACAAGTAGAAAAAAGTCCATTGCCCAGTGAACAAGCGAACGGTTCAGTTCGTTCGGTCCGCTTTGGAAGCTTTTAACGACTTGTTTACAGTTTTCAGTATTAGTTTTTGTCGATCGCCAGTGAAATCGTCGCGAGTGAAATCAATCTTGGTTTGCTGAAGAAGAGGACATTGTGTGATAAGTGGTGCAACAACGTCATTGATTGCAATTAGCAATATTGCCTACGATCGAGAAGCCATATTGTCCCGCATCTATACGGCACGCATACCAGCAGCCCATCGTGTGAAGCATGCATTCTTCCATCCACCAACTACCGCCGACCAGCAACATCATCGTCATCGTTTAGCTCCACGCTTAGACAGTACACGCGGTCACTCATCGTCGCTCGGCAGCAGCAGCACACATTCGTCGCCCAGCTGCAATAGATCCGTGATACATATAAGATAAGTTTTTTAGTAGTATATAAGATAAGCGATTTTCATCGTAGTGTGTGTGTGAGTGTGGAGAGTGATTGATAGTGTTTGTGAGAGTGTATTTAGTTTTAGTTTTTTGTTTAGGTTTAGTTTGTTTATCTGTGATTGATTGTAGATAATTACGTTAGTGGTTGAGCGTGATAAGCTCCCACAAGCGAGCCATGGATGATTTATCGCAAGATGAATCATCTATGGCACGAAATGATGAGGTAGCTCATAGAGTTACCAGATCTCGTGCTTATCCAGATAGTTCAACTGGTCCATGGGTTGTTTATTTTCAGCCCAAATCGAAACCTCTAAATGTTTGTCAGATTTCTGATGATCTGACGAAGCGATTCTCGGCCGTGACCGAGATAATTAAAGTCAGAGCCAATAAACTTCGGGTCGTTGTGTCCAATCTCAAGCAAGCTAATGAGATTGCTGTCTCCCAGCTCTTTACTCTAGAATATAGAGTGTATATCCCAGCTCGGGGTATTGAAATTGAAGGTGTGGTCTCCGAAACGACTCTGACCCCTGAGATCCTGCTGAAGCGGGGGGTTGGTAGATTTAAGAATCCTCTGCTTCCCCCAGTTAAGATACTTGATGTGCGCCAACTTGGCACAGTGTCGACCAACAAGGGCGAAAAAAAGTTTACACCATCAGACTCGTTTCGCGTAACCTTCTCTGGCTCAGCCCTCCCTCAATACGTCGAGTTGGGAAAACTTCGACTACCAGTGCGGTTGTTTGTACCTCGGGTCATGATCTGCGAAAAGTGCAAGCAGATGGGACATACGACCTCCCATTGCAGCAATAAGGCACGCTGCTCCAACTGCGGGGAGAAACACGAGGATGGCGCGTGTGCAGACAGCACACCAAAATGCGCTGTCTGTAAGGGAACTCCTCCTCATGCTCTCTCATCGTGCCCGGCGTACAAACAACGCGGGGAAAAATTAGAACGCTCGCTGAAACAGCAGTCCAGGCAATCTTTTGCTGAAATGGTTAGAAAAGCCTCACCATCACCCGATGCCAATACAAATCCCTTTGCTCCTCTGTCAGGTGACGAGTCTGACTTTGATTCGGCTGAAGAGGGAACATCGTTCACCTTTCCGGAAGGTGCTTCAAGGAAGCGAAGACGCGTCCGCCCACGGAAAGTTGTTGAAAAGAAGCCCGAGACCAGCTTGCCCATTTCAAAAAGAGGTGAAAAAAAGGAAAACACAATTCCTCCCGGTTTCCGTAGTACCAACTACACCCAGGACTTTCCATCTCTCCCGGGGACATCCAAAACCCCTGAAGCCCCAATTTTAAGAACAGAAGCCCCCTCCTCTAGTGGGTTGTTCTCATTTGATGACATTGCCGAAGGTATCTTCAAGTACCTCGAAATTTCTGACCCTCTCAAAAGCATTGTTTTGGCAATGCTTCCAACAGTGAAGACCTTTTTGAAGCAATTGACAATCAAGTGGCCCCTCCTTGCAGCTATCATTTCCTTCGATGGATAATTTTCCAAATGAGGTCGGGGATTTGATCACTGTTCTACAGTGGAATTGTCGAAGTCTTGTTCCTAAATTGGAATCTTTTAAATTTTTAGCTCACACTACCGGTTGTGATGCATTCGCTCTTTGTGAAACATGGCTCTCTTCCGAAATCAATCTTCCGATTCATGATTTCAATATTATTCGTCTTGATCGTGAGGTTTCGCGTGGAGGGGGAGTACTTTTGGGGATCAAAAAGTGCTACTCCTTCTATAGAGTGAATTTTCCTCTTATTCCAGGTGTTGAAGTTGTCGCATGTCTGGCTGTTATTAAAAATAAAAGCCTTTGCATTGCTTCTGTATATATTCCTCCTAGAGCCTCGATAAACCAAAAACAACTTTCAGATATTTGTCGGTCCTTCCTTCTCCACGGTTGATCATGGGAGATTTTAACTCCCACGGAACAGGCTGGGGAGAACTGTACGATGACAACCGATCTTCCCTGATATATGACCTCTGTGACAACTTCAATATGACAGTTCTTAACAATGGAGAAGTAACACGTTTGGCTGGTACATCCTCAGTTGCAGTAGATTAGACCTCACACTTTGTTCGAATTCATTATCGTTGGATTGCACATGGAATGTGATTCAAGATCCCCACGGTAGTGATCATTTGCCCATACAAATTTCGGTTGCCACCGGGTTCAATCCGTCTAAATCTGTCAACGTCACGTATAATCTTACCCGTCACATCGATTGGACAAAGTTTAGGACAGCAGTAGATGAAGCCGTAACGACGGTAGAAAGGCTTTCACCGCTGGAAGAGTATAACTTCCTCTCCAACCTGATCTTAGACGGGCGCTATGGAAGGCGATATTTATGATCGACAAATCGCCTTCAACGAATTTTTTACTATTTTTCGTCAACAGTCACTCGTCAGCTGGCAGTATAAATGGAGTAAAGGAGATTTGGGGCGATGGCAACATTCTATCATCCCAAAGGTGTCGAAGAAACCGTGGTTTAGCGGGATGAATGTGGGTCGAGACTTCATTCGTGTCATGTCTCGCCTCATGTCCAATCATTATTCTTTGAACGCTCATTTATACCGGGTTGGGCTGAGCGAAAGCAATCTCTGTGAGTGTGGACAAGGCTATCAGGACGCAGATCACGTTATTTGGTCATGTGCTGAGCATCGTGGTTTCAGATCGAGGCTTTATGATTCCCTTCGGGCTCGAGGTAGACAACCCAATGTGCCAATTCGAGATATTTTGGCTGTACGTGATTTGGAGTACATGAAACTCATTTATGTGTTTTTGACTAACATTAGTCTTAGATTGTAGTTTGATTAACCTGTATGTTTATTTTAAGTTTTTTTTTTATCTGTGTATGTGTGTGTGTGTTTTTTTTTCTTTTTCAAAACATGTTCAAGTCAAAAGAAAACCATAAATTGTATAGTTATAAGTGTTTCAATAATTTAGAATTTAAATTTAATGTGTTAGGTAAACCATACTTTAAATTCCCACCATCTTTCCCATCCGTAATTTGTAATTCCTATTAACCTCGAGACGGCCGCGAGTAATCGGTTTTATCCCCCTAACTTTAGTTTTAAGACAAATGATGTATAAAAACATGAAAATTTGGCTCTGTAAAGTTGATTCGATTGAGCCTGTACAAATAAATGATTATTTGAAAAAAAAAAAAGTAGAAAAAAGTTTAGCATACACACAAAGAATAATGATTGGTAGAATTAAAAAACCATTACTAAAATTGAAAAGTTACGTTGGTTCTTTTTCGTAGAAAGCGATTTGCATTCACTACAAAAACGTTCAAACTGTCAAATCAAAATTTTCCTGCTTGGTACATTTAAAAGTTGAAACTTTCAAAACGAATTGTAGAACTGTCAAATCGAAATCATCGCATCGTTGAAAATGAAAGCAAATTAATTTTATTCCAAAATAAACTTTCAACAAGAAAGTGTCGTGTAATAAGAACAAAAATATGCCATTTGGATTGAAGTAAAAAATTGTTTTAACATTAAAAGGTTTATTTTTCGATAAATTGTAGAATTTTCAAACCGAAAGCGTGGCATGAAAGCAAATTATTTTTATTCCAAAATTAATTTTCAAGATAATATTGTCGGGCACATAAAATAATAGTATGATGTTTAGATTGAGAGAAAAATTGTTGTAATATAAAAAGGTTTTCTAGATGAATCTTTATAACGTTCACAGCATGCCTCAGATAAACTGCAGGTAGTCTGTCTGACTGATTGAATTTAAATATGTATGTATGTATGTATGTAGGAAAGCCACCATCCTAGCGTGTGCCTTGCCCTGCATGCGGTTCCACTTAACAGAAAGATCATGCTTTGTTACCGTTTTAAATTCAACATACCGCTGTATGAAGGTGCAAAAGGATTGGGCAGGTCCGTAAGCAGAGACACTTACGCGAAACCTGCCGGAATAAGAGAATCTCCTTCCAGCAATATGATCCAATAAAACGAATAACAAAATACGCAATTCAATTAAGCTCTCCACTAGATGGTTTGTTTGAGAAAGGCGCGTCAAATTCATTACAACTGTTGGAGTGGAATGTAGCAATCATGAATGATAGACATATTCCCTACTAGACTCCGGTTGGCCATCCACTCTATTGTCCAATTGAAACTTCAATGATGCCCTGATGCACCCTCCCATCCCAGTATTTATATGTTTAAAATCAATGAAATATAATAAGATTCATGCAATATATATCAAAAATGGAATATATAAATGAAATAAGTATATATAACGAGTATGTAAATTGAGACGGAAAAATTGGTCGCCTGTTCTGTTTGTTTTCAAAATTGTATACCTTGCATGTCGAAATTTCCTTTCTGCTAGTTCTTGGGAGCAATAACATGTAATAGTTGTCAAAACCATTAAACATAATACAATCAGAAGCAATAGTTAAAATCAATATGCTGGTCCATGGTTGCTAAAATTTTTAAAATTAGTAACACCAACTGTCGAGCCTGTGAAGAAGAATAATAAATCAACAAGGAAAACATCATCAGATTTCAGAACTAAGTACGAATGTCTGCCGCAGATTTTTCAGTCTCATGTATTGAAGGCGCTATATACGTCTAAATAAGAGGAGTATGGAGAAGGTATTAGAGAGTAATTGAAATTAAAAATAATATACATTATCTGTCAAGTAAAATTAGAACAATAATAATAACAACAATGATGATAACAAGATTATTGAATAAGTAATGGGCTTCATGAGTCAGATTTGCAGTTATTTTCCGACGCACTATTGTAGAAAACATCCAATCCGGCGCAGCAAAAAATGAAAAACACATTTAGAACTAACTGCAAAAGTGTAACGCAGCTTCAGTTGCAGCTTCTTGTAGTCAAGGCACAAGAGACTTCTAAAACGTGAAAGGGAGAAAAACGGCTCAAAATCATCGTTGGACAAATAAGACAATAATTAATAGATTATAATTTATAATGTCAAAATAATAAGACAATACTAACATAAATCATGAAACCTTAGCAATGATAAATGGAAATGATTTGGGATGCAACTGATAGATCAATATGTATATATATATATACTATATATATATATATATATATATATATATATATATATATATATATATATATATATATATATATATATATATATATATATATATATATATATGATATAAAATAATAATAAAATTATATGCGGAATTACACGTTTGCAGATTGTTGTCCAGCTGTAATTGTATTAAAAAACTTGACTATTCATTATGAGCCTGAAAGTTGACATATATTTTAGTGACGAGAATTAAAAAATGAATTAAAAATTATTGTACAAAACTTTGGAATTTGGAGTTATATATAATATAAGGAATAGTTTATTTAAATTCCGATGTGCTGATCCGTTTACTTGTATCGAAATAACCATTTGTAATGGATCTCAGGGGTACTAGAATGTTTTTTTAAATGAAATAAATCAAAACGCAACAATGTATCATCATATCATAGCATAACGGAAAATAATTATATGAAATAATAAAAAAATATCATTGAAAAATTATAATATGAGAATTCATATCTGTATCTAAGCTGATCACTCTCTCATCAAAGACTTCAGTAGTATTAACAATTAACTAGATATAAACATGATATTTAATATAAAAACGTGAACTCGGCAACAAGCAGCAACAACATACATTCCACACAGCGTGGGATAGGTGGGTTAAAACTTCTTAATACTCTCAATTTCGAAGCTGAAGATGAAATATCTTTTCAAAGACATAATAATCAATATGTAGTACATATAATCCACGATGCAAAAACAATAAAACTATATTAACATAAATCATGAACCAGAGCAATAAAAATGATAAAAATGGTAATGGTAGTGATACTTAATATGTGTACCAATATCAAATGTCACAGAGAAACAAATACAAAATATAATGAAGGGGTACCATGGTATAAAATAATAAAAAAAATTACGTGCGTAGTTTCATGTCTGCAGACTGCTGCCCTGTTGCAATTTAATTTGCTTGCATATCCATTATAAACCTGAGAGTAGGTGCATATAATAACACAAAAAAAAACAACGACTTGAAAATTATTTGGCAAAATTTTTGTATTCCACGGATGATCTGAAATTAGATATCATACAAATAATGGTATATCTAAAAATCCAATAAGCCGTTCCGTTTGTTTGCATCGCAATAACCATTTGTAGTGGATCTTGTGGATGCTACAGTGATTTCAATTAATGAAGTGAATTTAAATGCAATAATATTGTTGATAATATTTTATCATAGTATTACCGAAACTAATATAATAATATCATTGAAAAATAACAATAAGAGCACGACAGCTAACGAACGATAACCATTAACTATACATAAAAATGAAAGTAGTTATAAAAACGAGAACTCAGCATCAATGAGCAACATCATACATTCCATACATTATCAATAACACAAAGCTAACCCCCAAATGCTGAAACAAAAGACATCAAACGTGCAAACTCTGACCAACCAACAATTAGACGTCCACACATAACACACATACATGTATTAATTTCAAATTTACCAAAGCACTGATCAATAACGGCAATCACCGAAAACAACTGATGCTCTGTGGCTTACACACCCGCTCCACTCCACTCAATTCCCGAGCACAACCGTATGCTATCTCACCTCCCCCCAACCCACACGAAAATGCAACTCAATCCCCGTTAAAAAGCGGATCAACTCAATTTTTGAGTAGATCCACCTTTCACGAAAACCGAGCAACACGCTCGTGAGAGAAAAAGAGACAGCACACAACTGCGCCCAAAAACCGAGCAAAATAAAACGGGAGTGTAGGACTCAGATGGCGCACAAGTGTGCGTGGACTAATCGTCAAAAAGCTCTACATCGAACATGCAAAAACAACAAGTCAATAAGAAGGCGCATTAAACAGAAAGAATGTATGAGAGTAATAGTTGAATTCCGGCAAACTCTTTCTCTGAAAAGAAGTGTTTCGTATGCCTCTCTCTCGTGCCGACGCAAATCCCAGCACCGCCAATAATCCAACTCACTCTCCGCAAGGATTAGAAAAATTGAACAGCAAAACGTACAAAACCCCCAGCACAAGAAGGGAGAGGCAGCCAGAAAATGGTGTAAATACCACTCGTCTGGATCTTTCTGTGTATACAACATCCACTTTCCACCACACCTACCATTTCTAAACCATTCAGTGTATCCTACACTTTCATATTTTCTAGTGAAGTCGGACTATTTAAAATACAATACTTAGCTGAATGTTTGATCCCGTATCCATTTGCAGATATTTGCGCCGGCTATCATTCACACTATCACAAACCAAAGTATAGATTTTTCCTAGCATTTGGTAGAACTTCATTTCTTTTTCTATACTATACCATACTAATACACGTACACACACCACGTACTACGCCGTAACCACACGATGAGGAATATGGCTGATAAAATCTTTCCCACGTTTTACCGACTTTAGCACACACAAAAATTTCACTTTACCGCGACTGTATGTTCTTTTCAAATCAATCATTCTAAATTAAGAGGAAAATCTTTGCACCTTCCCTAGTCTAAATTTTTCGTCTGCTTGATAACGTCTGAACTTGCACTTGATCATCGCACCGAGAGAAAAACACGTCCGGTCGCGTTAAGCGCTAGAACTCGACTGAATTGCACTTAAGAATCCTTATATGTATAAAAGTCATACAATGTCATCCACATTCGTCCACTCGAATGGCAATCCGAATTCGTCCATCCTCAAGCAGTTCTGACAACAACTCGGCTAAAGGTGCACCGAATGAACTCCCAAATGTGATCGACCAACGGTTTTGGCATATCTTTTGGAATCCATTATCTCTCTTCGCCTGGAAATAATAGATTCAAAAGAATTATTCACTTTCCGAAACTATTAAAATCGAAAACACGACCGACGTACTTTTTCTACAGGAAACGAACACAAACAAACCATTTTCCTCGCAGGACAACAACATTGAAAAATTTAAAATGACAACGACGATGACGCCTTGTTTTGTGTTGGTGGATTTGACAGTTCTACAATTTTCATTGTAAAAGAAAACACTTTTAAATTTACACACTGAACCAAAACATAACACTTTCAAATCAAACGAAGAACTTTCGTTATAGATTACTAGATTACTTTCAATTTAATGAAAAACAAACACTTTTCAGAAGTAAAGTGCAAAAGTTTTGATAAAACAAGATTTATTTTTGTGTGTAGACATCATTGAACACTTGCACATATCTTGAAGGGAGTCAACTAGATACATCATCAAAACAATGAAATTTCAGAACACTTCAGCTCTTAAACTGTATTTATCTAGTAGAGAAATTATCACATTATCGCGAAAAAAAAGCGAAAAACACAAAAA
>JASCZW010015063.1:0-21420 GCA_034211315.2 Aedes japonicus
CAAAACAGCATTTTTGGAGTTTATGCCGTTGATAACTCAAAAACTAATTATTCGATTAAGATGAAACTTATAGGATATTTTTAGTACTAGTATTACCTTCTAGATGAATTAAAAATAATTGTAATATTTTATTATTAAATATGTAAAAATGTGACAATATGGCGAAAAAATGTGGATTTTTTCAAAAAAGTTACTCCAAAATGCAAATTTTATTTTTTAATTTATATTTTTAATTCATCGACTTCAATGTAGTTAATGTATTTTTTTGGGTTAGCAGGTTTCAGATCAAAACTGCGAACAGGAGAGCCAGCATATGCAAAATACATCGACTCTCTAACGGCCTAACGCACTCTAACGGCCGCCATTTTGTTGAAGAAAAATATGAAAAAAATCTGTTTGCTTACTACATGGATACACTTATAATTGTAAAAAAATTCGATTGGTTTGAGTTACAACTTCCCCTTGAATTTTTGTTTTCAAAAATGAGTTTTTTCTCGTTCTAACTGTATATCCCCCTTAAACATAACAAGATTTCAACGTAATCTATTTTATAAAACGAGTTAATGATATGTTATGTAAAAAAATAGTCATAGTTCGAGCACTGACAGACTAAACCCCGAAAAAATCGGAAATGGATAAGATGAACGTTCAATTAAAATTGTTTCTAAAATACACTTAAGCATTTGTCACTTTTAGTATCTTCCTTGATTATTTTACATTTCAAAAGCTTGAACCGTGGTTCAATGATAGTGCGTGGGTGTGAAAATGTACATCAGAGCAGTACGTGGTTGGCTATTGACACCGATGCTATTTATGTGCTAGAGATTTTTACATCAAACTGTTCTGAACTATTCAAGGCACTACCAGCACTCATTTCCAACGAGCACTGATCAAGTCTGGTCCTCGTGGCACCGATTCACGCGTACACCAAAGGAAGCTAATTTGGTAAAGGTGATCAGCTCGCTTATTTTTTTACCAAAACCAAGTGATCGACAGCTCATTATTCGTGGATTTTATACCCGAAATCGAATCACTGACCGTCTTGATCTTCAATGCCCAACGGAATGTCCTCTGGAGAAACCCGTAATATGGATTATTTAGTTTTTGTACCAAAATCATCGTTTCAACGGCTCAATCTATGTGATTTTTCATGGTCATGATTTTGTTTGGTAGAAAATAAACCATTTACCACCATGGTCAAAAATGTCCTCCGGAGAAACCCGTATTAGAGAACAAATCAAATTGCATATCAAAACTATCACTTCGACGGCTTCGTGATTTTCCATGGTCATTACTATGTTATCACTAGAATGGGTCACTAACCACTCTAGTCCTCTAGGGCCACCAAATTGTCCCTAGAATTAACACCAAACCTAGCGTTTGATAGCTCAATCTTCGTGATTCTTAATGGTACAGATTATTTAAGCTCGAAAATAAGTTATTGACTAACCGAGTCTTCAGTGGCCACCTGAGTGTCCACCGGAGAAACTCGTTTTATAGGAAAATTTAATTTTGATTCCAATGTCATTCGTTTGACGGCTCAATCTTCGTGATTTAATGCTTATTATTCTATTATCACGGAAATGGATCACAAAGCACTCTGATCTTTTTGATCTTCGGAATATCCCTGTAAAACCCTGGAATATCCCCGTAAATTGTGGGACTATTAATTTATTACACCTAAGCCTTCCCAAGTAGCACACTACGATCATAATTAGTTGTAGTAACTTGATTATGACTTAGCAAGTCATAATTATGTTATCTCAACTGAATGGCAACAAGTGTGCTACTATTCACTCTGGTTCTCAGTGGCTATTAAAATTCCGAAGTTTTATTTTTTTACATAAAAAATATGACCTACTTTAGCAAACGGACTTTTCACTTGAAAACAGTTTTTGTCCAATTAAATGATTATTAGTTTGTATGATTATTATTGTGAATGATTATTATTTTGAACATTTTGGGACACATTGGGCCCTCAATGACACTATCCACTGCCAAGAATATAAACAAAATATTCCCAAGCATCGTTTGTGGCCAGCTGTATGTTATTTTTTTTTCATGCAGACCTGAGTGTTAAGTCAACACTTAAAAATTGAACCCTGCTGTTTATGTGAACACATTTTCTTTGTAAATCTTTATCGTCGTATTTGTGCGCTCGGAAATAAATTTGATCAATAATTTGAAATGAAGAAAGCTTTTGAAAAAAATAATGATTAGTGGAGGTTAGCCACCGCCCTGTTTGAAGCGGGAGGCCACAAATGTTCACTTTTCATGATTTAATGACAGTTGTCACAGCTTGTTGAAATTTGAAGACATTTGGTTGATATCAGTGAATTGTACTAGTACTATGAAGAAATGGAATAACGCATTTCCAGACTACCTCCTCTTCCACCTTGTGTTTCGTCATATTTGATCAAACCCTCATGCAAACGGTCAATATTCACTACGCCTCCCAACATATAATTTAACCAAATTTTTTCATGTTAAACATCCGTTTTATAAACGGTGTCGGTCTTATCCCCTATGAGTAATGAGCTTACCCGCACTGCTTCAAGAACATCATTTTTGGATATTGATTTAATAACAAAAAGAAGTTACATATTAACAGTTTCAAACCATACTACAACACATGTGTTATTCATAACAATTTATGCAAGGACCTTGTGTTGAAAAAAAAAATCATAAAAGCTTCAGTTTTAAAATAATCATAAAGCTTGAGGGCCGGGCTAACTCCAACTTCCCCTACTCATCCAGCAGCAGTGGATCGAATTTGATATAACATATCACAACTTAATTGAATCGAACTCCCAAGAGCCAAGGTCAACAAGTGCATCACAGATTGTGTTCTTTTTTATATTTTTCGATACATTACACAGAGCAAACTATTCGTACGACCAGCATAAGTTTTGCTTCTAGAATTTCAACAAGATTCAAATATGTAATAGCTATTAGATTTTCAAATGATTGTGCGTCATCTCATGAGAACACTTATTTTCATAATACCATTTGGAATGACAGATAGTTTTTAACAATTCAATACCAATCCCTTCTCCCTTGTAACTTTGTCACGACTCAATATGAAGCTTCTCTCCCAGCCTTTAAATGCTAGGCATTTATGCTTTTCTTTGACTTTCTTTGATATTTATGCTGTTTTTACAAATCAACAAATAGTTTTGTAAACAAAGAAACTCGAATAATATCAAAAATTCTCGTGCGCTCCCCAAATATCTTCCAAGGACTGAAGATTGAGCCGTCGAACGAATGGTAACAGAGTAAATATACATTTATTTATGGGTTTCTTCTGGGTATATTCCGGTGGCCACTTAAGACCAGGGTGGTCAGAGATCAATTCCAGTAATAACAGAGCAATAAGCATGAAAAATCATGAAAGTTCAGCTGTAAAACTGAAGTTTTTGGTAAAAACATTTGTTTTTTAATTTCTCTGGTTTAACGTACGGAGGGCCACCGATGAACAGAGTTGTTAATGGTTTATTCACAACGTAACATAATTTTGAGCACGACAAATCACGAAGATTTGATCCTCGAAAGCGTGGCTTTGGTGCAAAAACTTGACGACCAAGATGATTAATTTCCAAGTTAAAATAACCACCTGCATCAATATCAAGGAATAATAAGCTGTCGATCACTTGGTTTTGGTAGAAAAATGAAGGGAATGCATCACCGTTACCAAATTGACCTCCTTCCTTTGGAGTACCCTGAAATTGGTGCCATGAGTAACAGACTTGATGATTGAGAGAAGTTTGATGTAAAAATCTGCAGCACAAGAATAGCATCGGTGTCAATTGCATGAAAAGTAATTTGCTAAAAATATACTTTTCCGGTATTCCAGGTTTCCGGAACCGGTAGTTATTGTAACCATGGTATAAATATTTGTTTTCATAGGCTTTGAAAATACCTTTTCAACAGTACTCAGAAGTTCCCGATTACTTGACTGGTTACAGAGTTACAGGTCACCAAAGTTAGGGCCTCCAAAATGAGCTTCCAATTGGGGTAATTTCCTGGTGGTCATAAATACCAAATCTGGTTTTTCTGTACGTATTTAAAAACAGATATTTGTACCTATCATTTGATATCAACTGAATCGGAATTGATCAAAAATAGGATGTTTGAGATCAGTTTGAAGGTTGGAATCGAAAACGTCAAAGTATGTAACATTTTTTAATACCGAATGAAGGTCAAAAATACACCATTAAAAATTGTATCAGTCAAAAAACTTGGAAACACATTAATTTTTAAGTAATTACTTGAAAATTTATTATTACACTAAACGAATATCTTACATTTATTCAAAGAATAACAAATGAACACAGAAAAACATTAGAAAAAGTATTCGGAGACACGCTGTTCGGCTATGGCGACTGCCTCCTACGTTTAGAGGTCATAGGGTAAAATTATGCTAGTCGATGTTATTTCCAGGGAATGGAACATTATAGGTGCAGCCCGGAAACACGCAAGTAGTCATAAGTAATCGTCAAGTAATCATGAGTAATCATGAGTAATCACAAATAATCATGAGTAATCAGCAGCAAGTAATCATAAGTAATCACAATAATCTTTGTAATCAATAATCAGAGAAACTTTGGGGAAGTGACAAGTAATCAATGCTGTTGGAAACCCCTTGGCTTGAATTGTCAGCGATCGAAGGTAACGCGCCACAACACTCGCTGGTGGCCCGGCACTCTACACCTGCCAGTTGGTTTTCCCATATCAACATCTATATTGTTGGACCATTCCCTCCAAGTAAAGGACATCCCTACTGCCTCACGGTCATCGACAGATTCATTCGGTGGCCTGAGGCGTTTCCTATACCAGATTTGACTTCCGATGATTCGAGCTCTACTTGCCGGGTGGATTGCTCGTTTTGGGGTCCCAACCTACGTCACGACCGTTAAAGGACGGCAATTTGAGTCGACGCTGTTTTCCGAGCTGACTCGCATGCTTGGAGCTGCTCACTTACGCACAACGCACATACCATCCTCAATCGAACGGTATCATCGAGCAGTGGCACAGGACCTTGGAATCGTCGATCTTATGCCACGACCCCAATCACTGGAGCAAACACTTGCTTGGTTTGCGAACAACCTTCAAGGAGGACATTCAGGCGTCACCGGCTGAGATGGTTTACGTGAAGACACTCCGAATACCGTTCGAGTTTATCGTCGACAATTCGAAGAATCAAAACGAGGCCGAATTCGTCACCAACCTTCAAAAATCCATGCGAGATACCCGCAAAGGATTTTCAGACAATTGAGAGGTGGTAAGTGCTCTCAAAAACGTGGAGCGCCACAAGTAATTGATTCCCTGAATTATATGAACTATATTTTATGATCACATCACTTATCAAGGTGAATCCTGAGCCTTTAAACTCTACCATACTAACGTAGAAAACCCTCCTTCCTTTGACCTTTGTGGGGATGCAGAGGTAAACGTGGTCCCTAAATAGCAAAGGTCACACTAACTTTCCTTTCTTATTCCCACCTGATTGTGCAATTTCACTGATTCTGATCAATCACGAAGTAGCAACCATTGATATGTGCAGTCAGTCAAGCTAAGCTAAGCTTAAAAATTACAAATTCCAACTTTACCGTCGGTAATTAAATTGTCAGATGACAAAAGAGGCTTCATTTAGTATCCTACCCTGTAGTAGTTCGTCGTTTATCTTAAAATCTAGAAATTCATATTTGATCAGTAGTCAATTCTTTGTAGTGTGTTGATTACTTGAGGTTGGTAAAAACTTAAACAACCATGAAGACGCCACGAGGGATTTAAAAATAGCCCAAAATTCAACCACGTGTTTTTTGCAAATATTTGAAACCATTCCATGCTCACTGGACTACATGAGCAAGATCAGGTGCGCATTCTTTTGCCAGTAAGAGGATATCCTACCCTTGTCTATGCAGCATTTGGGTAGCTTGGTAAAATTGTGTGTTCCTGTTTCTTCTAAACATCATGCTAATTATCATGATCCGCATAGAAAAAATAATAATTGGTACATATGTAGATTTTACCGAATGTTGTCCGTCATTATAAAGAACGGGCAATTCAAATTAGACTCCACCAGGCAATCAGCTTTTCATCTATTTAAACAATGGTGATTCCCATTGGACAGCAAAAAATTTCCTCCGTGGAAGTTACTAATTTACTTCGATTTTCGTGTTTTTAGTTGTTTTGATTGAAGTTTTGTAAAATATTTCAATGGCCGTGTTCTCGTAGTGTTAAATTGTCATCTTCAGGGAAATGAAAACTGCAAAAAATCGATCCGGATCGTTGGTGGATGTTAGGTGAGTTAAGTTGGCGATCGATGCGCATAGCCGGATGCTAAGCTGAAGATTTTTCACCGGTGGAGAAAAAGTGTGCGTGTGTATGCCTTCCGGGAGGAATTCGCAGAAACAAGACTGCGTTGATTGGTGACGTGCCTGAGTTTTACTTTTTGTGTCTGTTTTGAGCACAAAAGATTGAAAAAAGGCAATAAGTTCGAGATACGATGCAATTTTCGTTCACGTACGGTGCCATATGGAACAAGCATGGCGGAATGGGTATCATTTAGATACTTTGGAAGAAGCAGATCGCCAACCAGTTTTGTCCCCTATATTATATTAGCTCGACTTGTAGTTTTCATGAGGGCCGGTGTCGCGGGCGTGTGCAGTGGCTTCTTCCGCTGATTTCGCAAGGGCGTAGACTCGCTCAAGTGAACTACCAATTCTATTGTAAAGAGGAACTTCTCTTCTGTACAATCATCGTATTGGTTCACTATGATTAGGTTGGCATTCTCGGGGAGTTTTCGGAGGGGGGCTTTGTTTGCGTTTGCGGCGTTGGCCCTTGTGGGGGCTCCGTGTCGAACTATATTATATGATCACATCACGTATCAAGCTCAATCCTGATCCTCTTAACCCTACCCTACTAACATAGAACAACCTCCTTCCTGTGACCTTTGTAGGGATGCAGTGATAAACACGGTTCCTAATCAGCAAAGGTCACACTAACTTTCCTTCCCTGTTCCAACCTGATTGCTAGGACGTGGCTGGCACCGTTCTTGATTATGAAATAAAATTGAGTCAGTGAGAATTACCGGTTACTCCCAGCCCCATTCAATTGATTCATTGTGCAATTTCACTGATTTTGATCAATCACGGAGTAGCAACCATTGATATGTGCAGTCAGTCAAGCTAAGCTAAGCTAACCTTTGAAAATCCATGCGAGATCTGCGTTTTCATTCATCAGGACCAACAATTAAAATCTGTATCCACATTAATCCGAACACCTTCAAATCATTGTAACTTTCGAAATATTGCACGTAGGAATGAAACATTTCACTGCAGTATAGCTGAGATTTTATGATGAAAAAGACTATGACTGATGTTTACATTTCATGTTTAGTATTCAAGATGGCGACGAAAGAAAAACAAGTGCACAAGCGAATTTTGTACGGTGTACGGCAAATCCTGACTTGTCAATACGGGACCTTGCAAAAACGTTGAATTTGCCTAAATCCACTGTTCACGATGTGCCCAAATCATTTTCGGAACGTTTGACGGTGGAGAAAAAACCGAGAAGTGACAAAAACATTGGACGCACTGAACCTCTCATGGATCGAAAGGTGAAAAGGATATTAACGAAAAACCGAAATCTCTCCATTCGAACGGTGGCTCGTCAAATAGGGATGTCACCTGGTTTAGTCCAAAAATCAAAACAACGTTTGGAACTTAAGTCGTATAAAGTAAAAACAGTTTCAAATCGACAACGATTTAATCAGACAGCTTGTGTATCGAAATCACGAGCTTGACTGTTTGTACCGCTAGAGGATTTCAAGCAGCTTCTAGGGCTGGTTCTTTTATTTTGCTATGACCAGAAATGCTACAGCTGAGAAGAAGGCATCGAAATTTCCAAAAAATACCTTGTGTGACAAGCAATTTGCACTTGTGGCAAATAGAGTAAATCTTTCGCCACTACAGCCACAATCAACAAGGAGATCTATCAGAAAGAGTGTCTGCAGAAGCGATTGCTACCCTTCATCAAAAGTCACAAAGAAAACCTTTCTTCTGGCCCAACTTTGATCATGCCACTATGCTAAAACTGTGATGAAGTTGTACCAAGCAAATCAAGTGAACATTGTACAAAAACCTCAAACCCGCCAAATTGCCCAGAGCTACGACCAATCGAGAGATATTGGGCTCTGATGAAGCGGAAGCTTTCTGGAAAGAAGCAAGGAATCAAAGACATCAAACTCTTCCAGCAAATTTGAGCAAAGACGGCTTCTACGATTTCTGAAGAGTCTGTACAAACCCTAATGGACGATAGAGCGGAAAGTTCAAAAATTTTTATGCAAATACCGAATAACTATGTTTTGTGTTCACGAATTGTTAAAACACATCCCATGAATCTGAAATAAACAACTACGACGGAAATATAATGCGAAATTTATGTTTTATTCATGTTTTGAGGTGTCTGGATTATTGCGGAAACAGACCTTAAAACACGCGTAACAGTTCTTAACGGTGACTGAAACAAATATTCAAAGTAACATGCTAATAACTGCAAAAAAGACTATAACAAATAACTTTGAAAAGTGTTAGGTGAGGTGAGGATATTTTAAAATCAGAAATTCATCGTAGTAAAAGAGATGCAATCAATGGAAGCGCAGTATGCTGCTTTTTATTCCAAATCTAGTGGGGCAGAAAATTCAAAGTGACAAATGACAAGAAAGAATACCTTCCTGGAACTGAACTGCCGATCTTCAGGTATGTTATCCCAACGGGTAACTACTGAATTTTCTAGCCACGCTACTCAACATGTGAACCATTCCACTCATCAGTAATTCCATAATATTGCATATGATTTTTCATGCGTTCATGGTTTTAAAGTACTAAGCTTTAGGGTATGTTGTTACGTTTTTATAACAGAGAATCGCAAATGTGCAAAAAGATACAATTACAATGCAATTCCGAGCGCACTACTTATCCTACGAAAAACCTGGATCAGCTTCTAACACAAGGAATTGTTAAAAAATGCTATTAAACTGCTATTCACCTCGCAACCAATAACATAATCCCAGCTTATTCTAGTACTAAAAGGCAGCCTACGTGACACAACCATCTCCTCTCATTTTGCAAATGGCTAGAAATTACGCCACACCAATCGGCCCACGTCTTCGGCATGACTTAATTTTTGCCAACCAGTTCCCTGCCGGACATATAAGGAAAAACTCTTACAGCACCTCGGCCACCAGCTGTACCATTCGTGCAACCTCAAAAACCGGTTCAATAGCACAAAATCCACGGCAAACTCCACCAGTAACCAAGAGAAAGATCATGGTAATAGTTTTTTTATTCAACTTGAGAAATGGTTTCTGCGACGTCGCCGCCTCGGAGATGGAGACGCACGGTCATAGGCTCGAGAGCGGACTCCACGGGCCCGAGAGAAAGGCCACCGCGCGGAGAGAAATGGCCTGGCGGAGAGATTCCTCCAGTAGGTAACTGGTTCAATGGCCTAGAGTAACCTCGAACGGAGCTGCTGCCGAGTGACTGGCTGGAAATGCCAGTGACGAAGATCACCGTGAAAACATACATACAAATAATGACGGCGATGCAACCAACAACCAGCCATGGAGAAAGAAGACCTTAACCGCGAAATTAGACTCTGCGCGTGAATGTTCGCGTAATAGGTTATGCTCCGGTGCTGAGTAATGATTACGATTTGTGCTGCATTAGGGATGGTTCTTCGAATGGAAGAGGCAAAAGGTCAGAATATGTAGTACTAGGCAAATGGCATTCGATAGCACCGTGGAAGGTCTGTTGTTCGATAACTGATCATTTTTAATTAGAATGAATCAATGGGGAAACATAGAAACTAGGTGATTCAGAAATCGAACCGTAAAAGCTTTCCCATTGATTAGTAATTTATGAGCTCACATTTTTTCCGTCCAGCTCATAAAAGTAAACAAGCTCGAGCGTTCGCGTGTCGTGTGTGGCGTGTGTGTGTCCGAGCAAAACTAGGTGAGAAGAAAGTGTAGGCCAAGTTTTCGGACCAACAACAACGGAACGGAAAGAAGCACGATTCGCGGAGCGATCGGATTTCCCTGGCGGATTCGAGCCGAAGAAGCGGTTCAGTGGTGGCCGATGAATTGGTAATTTTTGGACTTCAAAGAAAAGTTTCAAAACTCGGTTAAGGGAAAATAAATAAAATTAAGCGAACAATGAACTCGGCGGTGGGACCAGCCTTGCCCGATGGACAGGAGTGGACAGACAGAGTGGAATGTGAGTCAAGCGCAACAAAGTCGTCCGAATGAGATGGAGATGCAACAGTTGCAACTGTTGGCTGTTGGCCAGAATTTCCGTGAATTGTTTGAATTGGGCTAACCGCGATGAGTGATTACCGACACTCGGGGAGTGTTGATGCATATTGTTGGTGTTTTACCACTACCAAAACAATGTTGATGGCTACACTGAGCCAGGTACATGACGTTTACAATTCACTACGATTACCGTTTGGCTCTTTGGCTCTTCGCAAAGGAAGCATGGATTGGAGAGAAAGAGGAGAAATTGTGTCACTTCTTGGGGCCGTCGTTGAAGGCTGTGAGTTCGTTGAACTTCGATGAAGACAGCGAATAGTTTGAAACGGTGAGGGAAATTCGGTAACTGGATAATTTTTAAAACGCTTTTCGCAGCAAGTTCACGGGTCAGTTAATGCAGTATTTTTTTTAAACCAATATGAAATGTCGAATCTCTTCAAACGGGGTTTATTTTGGTGTTCTTCGGTTTCAACATACATGTAACGAAATAAGCTTATTGATAACGGATAACTAGTAGCACACTTGTTGCCATTCGGTTGAGATAATATAAATATGACTTGCTAAGTCATAATCAAGTTACCACAATTTTTATGACCGTAGTGCGCTACATGGGTACTAATAGTATTCATTGCGACATCAAATATTGTTTTAACCGAATCGAATCCAAGTAAGAATTTTAGTTTTACTTCAGCCGAATAGCAATCTTCCTGGCTTTGTTGATAACACTACATTCAAAACTGTTTTGTCCACCAACACCTTCTTTATGTATCTTTAAATCCGAAATCTGTGCAAAGTGGCCCATTCTATAGACGGTTGTGAACACCTTTATAAGACCATAAAGATTTTGAATGGCAGATGTTATGACCACTTGAGAACCTTCATAAAAGCTATTGGCTGCCATCAAAACCAGCATACGGCCAAATGGTCACAGCTTTCACACTTCACGGTGATATCGTGATTGGCTTCTATTGTTCTTTATTCGGTTCTCTGCTCTTCTTATTCATTTAACAGTGAATAATATTTCAGGAAAAAGTTCTTGAGTTGCGTGAAATTTGTTTGATAGCAAAATATCCAAAACAAATTGAGTTTTTTTTCATTGCGTTTCACGCGTTTAATTTTATGGGGAATATTGGCACGATAAGATCCAAAAATGAATGCGCCTAGGGAATTATGCAAGATAACAAAAACAAAAACAAAATTAAAACATATATATCCCAAAAATTTTCTGAAAATTGATGGAATTCAAAAGAAATATCTAAACAAATGCCGAAGTTTATCTCTGATCTACAGTTCATTTGCATTACAATTATAATTTAGTGTATATCGAAATTTCAATGATTTCTTTTATTTCAATAGGGACTATTCATAAACCACGTAGACTTTTCTAGGGGAAGGGGGGAGGGGTTACCAAAATCTACGCCCCATACAAAATTAAAAAAAATGTATGCCGAAAAGTCTACGAGGGGAGTGGGGTCTGAGATTTTCAAAAATGAGTCTACGTGGTTTAAGGACAGGCCTATATGGTATATGGCCCGATTCAAAGAAATCACAGTTCTGCCAAGAAGCCAATTTATCTTCGCAATGGCTACTATAAAACTATGTTGTCATTTGGTGACTTCCTTGAATGGCAATTTGCCGTTTGATGGATTTACTGGAGGCAAAAATGGCTTTAAAATACTTTTTTCAACTGGTTATAATTAGATAATATGAATGAATCTTAAAACGCCATATCAAAACAGAATTTTACGAGATCATAAAGTCAAAATAATACTTTTGATAGGAGTACAAGCAATTTTGGAAGACAAGGTTTCAAATCTTTGCAACGTTTGCATTAAACAATATGGACGATGTTCCCGGCGAATCGCGACGTGGCGGTGGCGATGGATGACGAGACCTATCTCACCCTATGTGGCAACGACTGGCAGGGCACTTCGTATACTACTTCCCTCACGAAGAAAGCGAGCTCCGAAGTGTAGTTCATTTCACACACCAAGCTCCCCAAGAAGGTGCTGCTATGGCTGACAATCAGCGAGAAGGGGGTGTCAAAACCGCTCTTCTTTCGCTCCGGACCTGCCATGAACGGGGAAATTTATAGTACGAAATGCCTGCCGGAAGTTGCGTCGTTCATCAAGAAATACCATAAGGGCGAAGACGCGGTGTTTTGGCCGGATCTGGCGTCGGCCCACTACTCGAAGCGTTTGTTGGAGGAGATGGAGCGGCAGAATATCGATATGGTACCCAAATCGGCGAACCCACCAAACGTTTCTCAGCTGCGTTTCACCGAGAATTTCCGGGCCAACCTGAAGCGTTAGATCTTTTTCAACATTTTTGTCGCAAAAACTGAGGAGTAATTAATACATAAAACGAAGAAAGAATTCAAAAACATGCTTACACGCACGTTTTCGTTCGCCATGGCGAATGTTTTAGTTAACTGCTAAAAAGCCGCTCGCAAGGGCGTAAACGTTTTTTGCAAGTAAGCTTAAATAATAACCTTCCATCGGAAATTCATCAAAAGCAATAATCTGTCCTAGCTTTTTTTTTACCACCATCCGAAAAAAAAAGTCCGTTTATTTTAATGCAAACGTTAAAGAAGCTGTGTAGGTTCTTATAAATCTGACCTTAATTTGAAACTTATTGGCACCTCTTGCTGCCATAATAAAACCAAATTGATTTCTAGATGCTAGGAGCGTATCAAGGACCTGAAACAAACGCCAAAATGGCCAGGCCTACTGCGTTGCATTAACCGCAAGTGATGATTCTGTAAAATGAGTTCGATTCAAATGAATACATTTCAGCCACAATGCATTTTGTGAATCTACAGGGGAGGAAAGCTGCGTGGACATACTCTACCAAACTTTTCGAGTTATTAATAATATAATAAATAATTGAAATGTAAAATCAATATGAAAAGTCAAACAAAATTATATATACAACATAGTGAAGTAATAATATAATATAAAATGATAATAACAATTGCACCTGACTGCAGATTTTTGTCTTACCGTAATTGTAGAAGGATTTGCTTATTCATTATGAACCTCAAAGTGAAAAAGACAGCAAGGATTAAAATTATGTTAAAAAACCATGGAACTCCATGGGTGACCTGAAATTATATATATAATAGTATATTTATGTGCTGTTCCGTTTCCTCACACTATGGTAATTTGTAGTGGATCTCATAGGTTTAATTGATGACATCCACTGGTTGGTCACTAATCTTGACTATTCTAATCCATTACAAACGCAGCCAGTATGAAGCATTTTGCAAACAACTGATCAAGATGGCGTCGAATTATTATTTCTGTCAATATTGATGCTTGGAGTAAATCAAAGATATAATACAATGTGTCAAAGTTCATTTGTCTACTGCGTTGCATAATCTGCGTAGAAGATATCGTTAAACGAGCTAGATTCAAACAAATAGACTTGAGCCACATCGCTTTCCGCGAATCTACAGGGGAAGAATAATGCGTGGACAAACGGCAAAACACACTCCGAACCATGTCAAGTCAAATATAATGGCATGGCAGTTTTACAAATTTGAATGACCCCAGTTACCTGAAATTGTAATTAACAGAATCCTGCATTTAAATGATTTTCAACCTTATAAGGCAAAGATAAACCAGAAACCTTGTCAACTATATCTCGTCAATAATATCTTGTCAACCTGCACGGTAAATAATCGACATAATTATTGGCAAAAATTCATGGCAAATGTCACATAATACTGATGTGCCTACAAATAAATAGAAGTCTCTGAGAAACCCAAATGAAATTTTTTCGAGCTCTCGCTTTTCAAACATTAATCGATTTATAGCTAGGTCAAAAATTAGTAGACTTACCCTACTTTACTTTAAAAATTGTTATTGAATAAAATTTATATTGCTTAATCTATACTAATCAAATTGTTTCAATGTTTGAATAAGTATCTTTTATTTTTTATGATGCGCAAAATTAGGAACACAAGTGTGCAATATTTGGAATATTTTAATTTCAATGCGTATAATTATTAGCACATACATCAGTCCAGAATTATTATTTTTTATAAATTTCTGATCAGCTACGAGGTGTACTGTATGATACGCTTTTACTAGGTTTGAGACAACGTTATATGAGCAAGACATGAATTGTGTAACTCTTTTTAGGCCTTAAATTTTTTAAATGCGCAAAATATAGCGCATTAACGGTACACACCCCACTCTCGTTAACGAAAAACAATCCTTAGTAAAATTCATGGCTGTTTTTTTAAATAACAAATAACAGCCTGAAAACAAAGAATCATAACCTCACCGAAACTCTCTATCCGTCCCACACAACAAAGCTCCGCAAGAATGACGCCAGACTCCCCGACTACAACCACTCGTTGTTCCGAAAACCAGCCCATTTCACGGTTGGTGCATATTAAATAAGCATTGATTGAGTTCCTAAAAACAAACTTAGCTGCTTTTCCGAGCCGTTGATTGATACATCTTCTGCATGGAAACACTCACCGGTCAACTTTGAAAACCGTCATAAGAATCACCGAAAATCGTATCCCAATGATTCATAGCTCCTCAATTAATCACTTCAATTGTAAAAGTTTCTTTGTGAAAAAAGTTACGATCAATATTGCAAAACACGTCAATTGAACAAGGAGCGCGGTCTACTTCGATCCCTTCTGATAGAATGCAAATATCTTGATTCGAGAAAACTGCTCAAAAAGTCTTTCACAGCACATCAATGACGAACGAAACTCCAAAAGACTGAAGAAAGAACACTAATACACTAAATAACAAAACGACGAAACGACACTGTACAAAACAGTGGACATGAACAAGATTGAGAGAAATGGGAAGCAAACTTGAAAATGTAACAACTTTTAAAGCAGTTTCAACAGCGTCTTCATTGCACGGATGGTGAAATTATTCAAAATATCATTCTAACGCACAAGGAACAATACAATAGCTCCTTTTTTTTGGTTCGAAAAAATTGCTTCGGAGAATCTCATAGCCCATTAATGACACACTTCACGGACTGAAATTCAAAAGACTGAGAAAATCAGAAAACTTCGTATTAAACGTGCAAATCTTACACTGACTGCTTTACAATTTTCTAGACAATTGAAAAAAAAAACAGACAAAAGGGCTCAAAAAACACAAATGTGGCTCCTTCCAAGTCATTTTCAATAGCGTCTTCTTGGACGACGTGTTCCGTGTATGGATGGCGAAATGATTCGGAGGGATTTACGCAACGATAGCATCAACAGCCTGGCGTAGAAGTTTCTGCTCCATTCAGAGTCCCGCCAGTAAACCTTCATGAAGAAATACGTTAGTTTTGAAAAATTTCAATGGATTTAACAAACTTTTTCAGGATACCTCAAATCAATATTTTGGAGATATGCTGCTATCGCTGAAAATGAACGAAAACGTGCTTAAGCGCGGAACCACAGAATTCTACGCTTTAACACTTTACAACATTTCTTGCGTTTCAGGATCAACCGAATGGAGATCGTATATAGTAGGTACAAACGATTTTAGTATTTTTCATTTACATAAATATATACACTATTATATAAATATTTCGTGGGAATGGGAGGGACCATCAGGGCACCCGATTGAAGCACTCTGGATGGGAAGATTGGGAATGCCAAGTTTGTGACAGTTTGTGAATAGAGGGTGGGCTTTTCTCCCCGCCCATTGGGGCATTCTCATGTTAGATGGCTTGCTCTTTTGACCAATTTTTCAATCTTGTTGTTGGAAGGAGATTCTTTATATCCCTGTGGTGTATGTTGCCTATCAATTCACCTAACCCGTTTTTGGCTCTTCATACAATGGCAAGATTAGGATAATGAGTCGAAGTAAGCCGTGCTGAAAATGTGACGTGTTTGTCTTTTTTGCTGCATTTTTTTCCTCAAAGTTCAAATAGTTTTATATTGAATTTTACCAATTAAAAAATATGTCCCAACGTGCTGAGTGTAGTTTTTCAATTCAATCAGTCTCGGAAAGATTTGCTGCGGAAAATATTGGTTTCGAAGCGGAAGAGGGCGTGGACGTGTCGCAGGCTGAGAGACTGTCTGGTTTTCATCGTCAGACGGAACTCCAAGCGCTGCTACCGAATCAAGTTTCTGCGGACAAGTGCAGTTTGTTATTCCAATCAAAAGAGAAGAATTCTTTGTGTCATTCAAATGTAGGGCTACAATTTCGAACCACCACTGGCTAGAGTGTGCGGCCGGAAGTAACATCGTTTTTAGTCCTACCAGGAGTATAGGTAAGTGCATTTTGTTCAATGTGTTGTTACTTGTTAAAAACTGAGTCATTACTTATAGCAACATATAAGGGACTGTTCATAAACCACGTAGACCGAAATTTAACAATTTCAAACCCCCCCCCTCCCCCATCGTAGACTTTCGTAGACTTATTCCAACCCCCCCACCCCTTCCTTAAAGTCTACGTAGACCTTAAATTTTTTTTTAAATTTATGGAAAATGTTCTACAATGTGTGGCTGTGGCGGTTTGAGGAAAGGTTTATGAAATAAAACTCAAACAATTAGGTTATTCAGTTATTCGTTTTCATTTTGTTTCATAAAAATACTGCATAAATTAAAAATAACAACAATCATTTATGCAAATGTAAAAGATGCCCACGCCATGGCTGTTTGAACCAATAATTAAATTTCAGCAGCGGAAGCTAACGGAAGAATTCTGTTATAATTGTTTCTTGGATGTCAAGTCCAATGATTTTGACAAAACGTGATTCTATCCATAGAACTTCCGTAGCTGCGTTCTCGTCAACATCACAAAGAACTTCTTCCTGGCGTTGCTACAGAATCTTGAGTGGCCTTATTTTCTTCGACAAAATATCTGCCTTGTGGATGCTTTTGCGTTGATCTGCGTTCACTTTTGTCACAAAATGCAGTCCACAATAAAAGCATATGCGGCTATTTTTGTTTTCACTTTAGATATCAAGTTCAGTTTGTATTCTTTGAAAGTTTTCCAAAGCAAGTTGACGTCTTCCTAGACCTCTTAATGTATTTTCTATTTTGTCCCACATGCGCTAATACTCTCTACTAGTTAAATGTTTGTCAAATGGGAGCAACTAACTATCAAATATCATCTCATTGACGTATAAATAAAAATACTCAATGCCCTAGTAGAAAATTTGTTGTAAAAAAGTCAAAGTAATTGCAATGTGCCTCAATTAAGTCACAATCAAGTTTCTGCAACCAATTATGACAGAGATGTGTTGCTTGGGTGGTTGGCATCATAAACTTACTATTGAGTTGGTACCATGCATTCGAGCTATCGATGTTTTAAAAAACGAATAAAGAAACACAACCAACACGCTCAAATTACTGTCTCTTATTATCTCTTTTTTCCTCTCGAAAAGATAATTAGAGACAGTTATTTTTGCGTGTAGCATTAAACCCCGTTCAGATTGCAACCTACATTACGATCTTAATATCAAATGCCACGTAAATTATTTTTGGTGAAATTAAAGCATGTCATCGTTAATTTCGGAAACTTTTATTACTGTGTAGATTTTGAATTATTTCACGGATCGCTAAAACGTTTCACTCATGTGACAGCTGAAACTCTCCTGTTCTGTTTTGTCACTGTGCAAAATCCGTCCTGGAATGGTATAAGGTACAATACGTACCAAAAACAGCCAATACACCAAACTGTCCAGAACTTCGCCCAATAGAGAAGTACTGGGCACTAGTTAAGCGGAAACTCTTCGAAACTAAGTAGAAAGCAAATGGCACCGATGATTTCAAGAGAAGATGGAGAATCGTCACGACGGGCGTTTCCGAGGATACCGTACGGAATCTGATCGCGGGTGTACCACAGGAAGTTCGAGAATTTGACAGTAAGAAGGATTAATATCTTAATCAACTATTTCTTATGTATATATAAATCTATTATTGTGAATAAAACAATCGGAATTTTGAATAATGCGTAAATTTTGTATTGCTGCTATTAATTTGGTATCCAAAATTTAACGTAGACAGTAGATGCATAGATGCTAATATGAAGATAGTCTATATCACGTCATATAGGTTGTAGTGTGAACGGGATGTTATGCTCCATTATTAAATTGGCTGCCATATTATACTGATTTGAAGTATTGCTTCATTGCTTCAATGTTCACAAAGTTTAGGGCTCGAAACTGTGTGCAGTGCATCTCTAAGCAAACTTCTTAAAACTGGAACATGTTAGCATTTATGCCCAATCCAGGACTAAGACATAACCTAGACTCATAGAATACATAAATTAGATTTAGAACGCAACCAGTAAAATCCAAAATTTGTACGTTTAAACATAAACATAATACGATAATAATTTCAAACATCGATCTCACTTCCAATGTAGCAAACTACAACCTTTATTAGCTGTAGTGACTCGATTATGACTTAGCAAGTCATATTTCTGATATCTCAACCGAATGGCAATAAGTGTGCTACTAGGGTTGGTTTTAAACATAGAATAGGTTAGAAAGAAAGCAAGTTTATGTTTGTGGCCAAAATAAACTAATTTTATGTTTGGATTTACCTGGAATATGTTTGTTATGACGTTAATTTTCTCTGCGTCGAGGGTTTGAATATCCGTTTTGTAGAGCGAAAAAAAATGTCTACGTAGACTTTTGGTATATCCACCCCTCCCCCATCGTAGACAAACGTAGACTTTTTCGAAACCCCTCCCCCCCGTAATTGTCTACGTGGTTTATGAACAGCCCCTTAGCTTGGTTGCTACATTGCCCCAAGAAATCGAAATAAAGGGCGATACGGTCAAAATTTGGTCAATATCAACTTGACGTATTTCTTTCAATTTTGCATTTAAAAAACCTGAACACCCCTCATTTTGAAGGTGTGTGTGTAGAATGTTGCTCCTATTTTGATTTTGGAATTTACTCTTCAGTTGTCAAAATGCCGTCCAAGCAAGAAGAGCAGCGTATCAAAATTTTGCTCGCGCATCGCGAAAATCCGAGCTACTCGCACGCAAAGTTGGCAAAATCGATAAATGTTGCCAAATCAACCGTTACAAATGTAATTAAAGTGTTTGGGGAACGTTTGTCGACAGCCAGGAAGTCTGGATCGGGGAAATCGAAAACCGGAAGCCGCTGAGACGACAAAGAGAGTTGCCGGTAGTTTCAAGCGAAACCCTAACCTATCTCTCCGAGATGCCGCAAATAAGCTGGGTGTATCGTCTACAACCGTGCATCGAGCCAAAAAACGAGCCGGACTATCGACTTACAAGAAGGTAGTGACTCCAAATCACGATGATAAACAAAATACGACGGCCAAAGCGCGATCCCGGAGGCTGTACACGACGATGCTGACGAAGTTTGACTGCGTGGTAATGGACGACGAAACCTACGTCAAAGCCGACTACAAGCAGCTTCCGGGACAGGAGTTTTATACGGCAAAGGAAGGGGAAAGGTAGCAGATATTTTCAAGCACACGAAACTGTCAAAGTTCGCAAAGAAATATCTGGTTTGGCAAGCCATCTGTACCTGTGGCTTGAAAAGCAGCATTTTCATAGCTTCCGGGACTGTCAACCAAGAAATTTACGTGAAAGAGTGTTTGAATAAACGTCTGCTGCCTTTCCTGAAGAAACACGGTTGTTCCGTACTGTTTTGGCCGGATTTGGCATCTTGCCATTACGGTAAAAAGGCCATGGAGTGGTACGCCGCCAACAACGTGCAGGTGGTTCCCAAGGACAAGAACCCTCCCAACACGCCAGAGCTCCACCCAATTGAGAAATACTGGGCTATTGTCAAGCGAAACCTAAAGAAGACCAAAAAAACTGCTAAGGACGAGCAGCAGTTCAAGGCAAACTGGCTTTCTGCGGCGAAGAAGGTGGACAAGGTGGCTGTACAAAATCTGATGGCAGGGGTCAAGCGTAAGGCCCGGCAATTCGGATTTGGAAAAGCGGAAGCCTAACTGAATATTTTTCCTGAATTTTATACTAATTGAACTTTTTTTGTACAATGCACAACATGAATTTCGTGAAGACTAGTAAATCGCTGCCTCTCTTTGATCGTAAGGAGTGTATCAAATATAAGCTATCCACATACATTTGCGTTGTACGCATGTATTTGTGATGGTTTTTTATGCTTTGAACACTGCATGCTGTGCGTTTGACTGTCAGCTTTCTTTTGTTCACAGAAAAAAAACATGAAATATACGTATGATGTAATCTAAACCATCATTGAAAACTCGTCGACATAATCAATCGTTGAACATATTTTTCAATTCAAAATAATGTAATTATCAAGTTCATGTAAAACTGTATCACATGTAATATAATATTCTAGCTTGAATGTTTATTTGCAATCGATGACATATAATTATACGACACGTTCTTATTTTTCCAACTCAAAGGCTTGAAATTTACATGAGCTCAACACAATTCAGCATCACCGCTCAGCCTTTCATGTCAAAATCAAATAGCTATCACCGCCATATTGTGTATGTTTAGGATCGGAAGTAAAAAGTGGAAATTTTTCAAGTACGTTTGGAAAATGTTTGGAAAAAATTGTGTGTGAATGTGGAAATCGCAACGGAAGCGTGTTGGATTTCTTGAACCACGTCCGAATTCACAAAATCTGACTGTTTACAAGTGCCCGGTCGAAAAATGTGAACTCGCTCTCAGATCGTACAGATCTTTTAGAAACCGATGAGATGGAATTGTTTTAATAAAACACACTTAACGAACACTTTTAAGCCACAAGGATGATATCTTAAAATATTTGAAGAAAAAAAGCTATTGAAGACTAATTTTTGTAGTTAACTTCACAAGGGGCCAATAAATTTATTTACTATCAATAGCTTGTTCATTTCATTTCGAAGAAAAATACAAACTAACAAATAATCTACTTTTCCGAATCCCAACAAATTAGACCGGTATATTAAAGCAGATTTTAAATTTACAACGTTTATTTAAAAAGTACGAGTAAATTTACAGCTCACATTTTTCTTTGCTGTAAATTTAAGATCACACTTAAAATTGTATTGGGTATGACCGAGGTAAATTTGTTACATCTAAGTCGCCAAAAATTTACATGCTTCGTTCGAACTGTGTTTACTTGTTTGTGCGGTTTAAATTCTGCGTTTTCAAAATGTCGCGTAT
>JASCZW010015064.1:0-21415 GCA_034211315.2 Aedes japonicus
TGTGACCTTCTTAAGATCATAGTAAATATTTAACACACGTCCCAAGTAACATTTCCAAAACCATCCAGCTTTATTAAGTTTTAATAAAGTTTTATGAAAGCCACTAGAAATCAATTTGGTTTTATTATGGCAGCCAATTCAAATTATAGTCAGGTTTATGAGAATCTACACAGCTTTTTTGCAACGATCTTAAAACCTTGTCGTCTAAAATTCCTTTTACTCCTATCAAAGGTTTTATTTTGACTTTATGAACTTTGAAAGCGCAGTTTTGAAATTCCGTTTAAGGACTCATTCAAACTATCTTATTATGGTCAGTTTATAAAGCATTTTAAAACCATTTTGCCTCCAGTAAATGCATTTAAAGACCAATTGGCATTGAGCGAAGTTACCAAATGACCAAATAGTTTTAAAGTAGCCATCGCAAAGATCAATTGGCTTTTTGGCAAAACTGTGATTTCTACCACTCGCCATTTTGAAATACAAGAAATCATTGAATTGTGAAAATTTTAAATGTAATGTAAATGTAGATCAGAGACTAATTTCGACATTCTTTGAACTGTATTGCATTCCATAAATTTTCAGCCAATGTTCACCATAAAATCAAATGCGCATATGGTTTGGAGCATGATAGTCTATAAAAAAAACTCATTTTTTTATATTTTTCTATCAAACAAAATATCCGCAACACTAGAACTTTTTCCTAAGATATTTTTTACCGTTAAATGATTCAGAAGAGCAGAGAATCGAACAAAGCAGAACAACAAAAAGCAACCACGATATCGCCATGAAGTTTGACAGCTGTGGCCATTTGGCCGTTTGCAGGTTTTCAATGCAGCCCATAGGTTTTATGAAGGTTCTCAAGTGGTCATAACCTCTTTCACCAGAACATTTTCAAAATCTTTCTGGTCTTATAAAGGTTTTATTAACTTATTTTCACAACCGTCTAGAGCGTGGGCCACTTTGTCAAATTTTGGCTTTAAAGAAGCATAGAGGAGGTGTTGGTAGACAAAACAGTTTTGAATGTAGTTTTATCAACATAGCCGGAATGAGTGCTATACGGCCGGAATAAAACTAAAATTGTTACTTGGGAGAGGCAATAGAATTAGTAGAGTTGATTTATAGAAACAACATGCACGGAGGAAATAAACATTAAATAAAACATTTTTTTCTGAATTAGGAGTGTATCGAAAATGAGCTATGAACATTGGATCCGTAATTGGGCATAAGATGCACATAAAGGCAATGCCATATTTACGCGCTTGTTAAAATTATTATTTTCTGTGCAGAGCAAAATATTTTAGCGTGTATTCGTATTACGTTTTGATTACGTGTCGAAAAGCCTATTTCGGTTCGTTTCATTTTTTTCGCAAAATGTCGTGGATTGACTTTTTGAAGACTTGCAGTGCGAAAGAAAATTCTGCACTATTGGTGTACTGAAAAATGATGTAAGGTCAAGCCTAGCAAGCGTAAAACGAGTGATTGAAAAGTATGATGAGCAGTTCATCCTGCAGGATATGCCGAGAACTTCACGAAAACCCGGTTCCAGCGATCCCGACTCGAACCAGAATGAAGAACAAATCAGCCTCTAACGTTTGCATTAAAAAAAATTGACAAAAATTGCCGATTTTGCAAGGGTTTACCTTCACCCGCACTGACAAAACTACCCATGCAGCAGCAATCATAGTAACCCATGAGTCATCAGACAAAATTTGACAACTCTATCAGTCGAACTCTAACCGTGATGGCGAATACAGTGAAGCAACTCCGTTCAGAAGTGTACGCGTTCAAAGAACAGCACCCCGCCGCGTCGAAAACGGACTTCGTGCGGCACTTTGTGGACGCCGGATACGCCCGTTTCGGCATCTGCAACATCTTGGCATTATTGGACATCAATCAGAGCATCGAAAGAAAGCCCGGTTCCGTACGGCCGACGACCCTGAGCGACAAGAAGCGCCAGAGAATGCTGAAGAGGAAGACCGAGGGGAAAGTGGCTACATCGCTGCGTGCGCTTGGCCGGGAGGTCAGTTCAACCGGCCAAACAGTGAAAAAGTACCTGGCGAACCTGAACATACATGTCAGGAAGCGGAAGTCGCGTCCACTGGTTTCGAAACTGCAGACAATGACGCAGCGGCAGCGGCTGAATAAGATGATCAACTCGATTTTCCCGGACTGGTTGTGAACGGGGAAATTTCTAGTACAAAATGCCTGCCGGAAGCTGCGTCGTTCATCAAGAAATACCATTAGGGCAAAGACGCGGTGTTCTGGCCGGATCTGGCGTCAGTCCACTACTAGAAGCGATCGAGCTACTCCAATAATTATGTCGCTAAAACTGAGGAGGAATTTTATAAATCATACGAAGAAAGAACTCAAAAACATGCCTACACGCATGTTTTCGTCCGCCATGGCGAATGTTCTGGTTAACTGCCGGAAGGCCGCTCGCAAGGGCGTAGAAGTTTTTTGCAAGTAAGCTTAAATAATTACCTTCCATGGGAAATTTATCAAAAGCAATTATCTGCCTTAGCTTTTTTTTATCACCATCCGAAAAAAAGACCATTTTTTAAATGCAAACGTTATATGCAGGTGCAACAAATTTGAACCCACACTGAGATTTGATGGCCATGGAGATTTCACTAGCCTCCGTGATCTCGTTCAGGTTTTTACTCTGGAGAGTCACTTATATGGCTAGGGCGCGCACCTTCACTCCCGCTCCTAAAGCTTGTTCGGCCAACGTTTTGTATACTCGGCCTTTCAGTTTTGTGTCTTTTTTGAAGCTCCAGGATCATCGGACTAGAGCGGGTACGACGCATAAACCGCAGGCCGGTGCCCAGATTGTTCAAATTTTCCGAATCTAGGGCGAGATTTTCAACCATTGATGTCCAAATCCTCAGTGTGGTAGAGAGAGATTTTGTTTTTTCCACACTCTCTGCCTACCTCAACGAGAGCTCTTCTCTCTTGTTTATATTCACCACCGTGTTTGCCTACGGGTAGAACAAGCGAGTAGAAAAAAACGGGTTTTATTCACATAACACTCGTTCACTATAGAGTGAGAAGCAGAGCTCTCCAATTCACTGCGGCGAATGCAGATAAACTGCCTGACGCGAGTGCGCCCCAGTTAGCTCACTGGCGTGGCACTTTGCTAATTTACAGAAGTGATTGCAAATTCGCTTAACCGCTACAAAACAAAAGAAGAAAGAATAATGTTTCTTCGCGCTTCCTTTTTTCGGACATTTTCTAAAACTCCGACGACACTCTCGCTATCAACCGCACCGACGAATCACAGAAAGAGCACTGGCGCGTCCTCACTCAAGTGTACGCGGCAGCAATTGCAGGCGCGAGCACGTGGGCGAAGACAGATGAGAGCACGTGAGAGTGGCCGTTTAAAGGAGAGAGTGATTCACTCACTCCAAGCCACCCCATAACAGGCGCACACTTTAACTCTGTCTATTTACCACCGAATAAAAGAGCACATTAGTACGAAATACCATCTCTTTCTTCAACCACATCTAAAGGGTGTCCCACATCAAATTGCACCACGAAAAAAAAACGCTGTAGAAAATTACCTAGTTGACCGATCCTTTTCAAACTTTCAGACTATAAAATAGAACCAATCAGTAAGCTTTTGGCATCTGTATTTTATTCAATTTCAATATCATAACCGTACGCTCGCACGTTACGCTTAACTCCCTTCATTGGGTTCTGTACAATATCTGGCTGCAGCTTCTTCTGTACGAAAACCCACTCTTTCTTCATGTCTTCCTCAGATTTGACCTCCTTGGGATGCTTCCGTAGGGCTTGCTTTATAATAGCCCAGTATTTTTACAGTCCCGGTAGCCGCAAACGGCGTACTCTGTTTGCCACATGAGCTGATCGCTTGTCGAATCAAGTATTTCTTAGCAAACTTTGAAAGTTTTTACTTCTTTACTTCCTCCGGAACATCAAATTTGTGCTGGGCAGTGAAGAATTGTAGCCCAGGAGTCTGCCGGAAGTCCGCCTTGACATATGTCTCATCACCCATAAGGCTTCGTCAGCATATGGGTGTACAGTTTCCGGGCCCGTTACGTTCTCACCGTATTTTGCCGTTCGTCACTAGTTGGAGCCTTCTGGACTTTGTACGAATGCAGCCCCTTCCGGTTCTTGGCTCTTTGAACGAAAGACTTGAACAGATTCAACTTGAACTTCAACTGGAACTCATTGAGATTCCACTTAAAAGCTTTCACGGCACGCTTGTGATCATGATGACTAATACAACATCAATTCTGACCACATTTCTCCTTCCGTTCGATGCTCAGAGCTTCGTAGTAACGTTGACACGACTCACCTTTAACTGCACGATTCCAAGTGATTTTCCAATGTCCCGATGAGAGAGTTGAGGATTTTCCAGGTACTTGCGCAAAATTTATTCACGACGTTGCTTTTCGGATGACGCCATTTTTTCCAATTTTATAAAAACTGACAGCGATAAAAATACAACAAAACAAAACACTCTAAACTACTTCGACCCAAATTTTCAACAGAAAATACCCATTGGGTATTTTCTACAGCGTTTTTTCCGGGATGCGATTTGATGTGAGACACCCTCTTTTTTGTTAATCGAGGGCTCAATTCTATTGGTTTTGTCTATTTCCTAAGATTTCAAGTAAATTGTTCTGCTTACGGGTTTGCCAATTGTTTTTGGAAGGAGCTTGAAGCTCACAAACAGCATTGTAATCTTGATCAAACCGTGTTTCAGATTCTTCCTGTACTATAGGGAGCTCCCTTGCTATAATAGATGGTTAATAGTATCTCATCATCATGAAACTCGATAGACGTAATTTCTACGCATAGAACCAGTTTTGCTCAAATCTTTCAGAAACTTTTACCACAAACAAACAGACATAACCAAGGAGTGAGCCGCTCAGCACACTTTTCTGCGGTGCTATTTTTTTAGTGTGCCTACAAGCGTTGCGTGTTCCTGTAATGCCTGGTACAGACATACAACGTACAGCGTTGTACTCCTTTAGTCTAGTACGTGTTTTTCGGCACTGGATTAAAGAATTTGACAGCTCGTACAACGGTCAGCGTTGTATGTCTGTCATAAGTATAAGGTGCCGAAGGTGCCGATGTGTTGACCAGGGGCCTAGCAACCCTATCCTATTTACTAGCATTTGACAGTATGCAACATATCACGGGCCTTATTTGAATAAGGCCCGTCCGACGTTTTTTACTACGGGTAGGAACGCCAGCATTGTTTACAAACAATGAATCTTTTGACGTTTGGTTGTTAGGGATGTTGACTACAGAAAAATCTCTGTCCGCCAGGTCCCTGGTGTTGACACTTCAAATTTTATTTTTTGCTGTTCCTGGCAACCAGACATTTGTTTTGGTTTCTACAAGCAATCAACAATACAGAAAACAAGCAGCGAGGCACTAAAGCGAGTCACTTCTGGGATTTTGAGGACATAAATTAGAAGTGTTTGATTCTTGCGTACTTCTTCCATGCACCAAACGACAGAGGAAGGATGAAATAATGTAACTGAGTTGTTCACTATTTGATTTTTCTGCAGTTGGTTAGAGGTGAAGGTGGAATTTTGGGGTCAGATCGATACAACATCCCAATCCTACGTAAAAGTAACAAAAGCAGTTCGTGTGGTCCATTTCTGTTAGTCAAAAGTACTACGCAACTCCCAGTGCAATCCGATCTAGAGTCAAGAATCGGCTTTCCGGTATGATCCGCATTACTTTTCATTTTTTTTGAGGTTCTCGGTCATTTTTCTAGTCAGAAAATGTTGATGAATGTGATCTACTAACTGGATCTGCATTCCGATCAGCCGATGTCCCATGATTTACGTGGATTAGTTTTCTCCAAGATTTTCAGTGCGAATTAAACGTACAAAACTCTCACTAGATTGACGTGACGAAATAAACAAAGCGAAAAAAATGTCACCAACAACAACGAATATTGGCAAGGTTGCTGTTTTTTTTCTCTGAAAGGCCAATTGTCAAAAGTGTTCCTCAGTGTGCCACAAATGTGCTATGGATTGAAAATTGAAGACATTGTGGCTGGCACACTGTTCTAAGCGGCTTACCCTTGGACATAACACATTGAAAATTTTCCACTGCATGTCATCGACACTAAAACACTAGCGCCATCTGTTGAGCACACTGTGATGGGTGATAAAGTTGAAAAGATGGCGATATTGTGCTAACGACAAACTTAAGGGAATTGACTATGCTCGCCACTAGTGTCGACGCTACCAGTTAAAAAACATTTGAGTTGACCGTTGAATGCGTGATCAATGAAGAAATTGCTAAGTTATGTCTGTTTGTCTGTGTTTTTACTCTAGAAAAACAGATTTTGCTCAGCTCCCTGGGCAATTTTTTTTATAAAACCACGGGTCGAGGTGATGAAAATTTCTGATCTGGCACATGAGCTTGGGCTCAGGAGCTTGCAGAAACAAATTCTGCCATACATGAAAGCATAAAGACTGTATTCGATGAAATTTGGACACACGCAATTGTTCGTAACTTTTTAGCGTGTGGGTAAAAATTATTGAAATTTTAACTGAATGTATTTCATTGTGTTGTGTCAATTGTGTAATGAATTTCGTGAAAATCGGTCGATTGATTCCAGTGATGGCTTCGAATGAAGAAATAGTGCGCCAACAAATTTTGGGAACTCACTTCAAAAACCCAAACGCTTCTCATCGATGGATCGGAAAACAGCTCGGAATCGCACATTCAACCGTATCTCATGTGATCAAAACGTTCAAGGACCGTAAGACAACCAAGCGGAAAAATGGTAGTGGCAAAAAACGTGGCACATCAAATCCGGAGAAGGCCAGGATGGTATTGAACCAATTTAAGCGTTATCCCAACATTTTGATCAGGGATGTTGCGAAAAAGGTGAAAGTTTCAGTTTGTTTTGTGCAGAAAACAATGAAACGTTCTGAATTACATGTGTACAAGGTCCAGAAGACCCCGAACCGGAGCGATAAACAGAACTCGGTGGCCAAAACTCGTGCAAGAAAACTGTACAGGGAGTGGCTCACAAAACCGTTCTGCGTTGTGATGGACGATGAGACCTACATTTAATCCGACACCAAACAAATGCCAGGACAGGAACACTACGTCGCCAGCTCTAAGTTGGCCGTTCCGGAGAGTGTACGAAAGAAGAAACTGTCGAAATTCGCCAACAAATTCCTTGTCTGGCAAGCGATCTGCGGATGTGGCGAAATGAGTTAGCCCTTCATCACCTCTGGGACCGTCAACGGACAAATCTACAAGGACGAATGCCTCCAAAAACGACTTCTGCTCTTCTTGAGATCTCACGATGGCCCGACACTGTTTTGGCCGGAGTTGGCATCTTGCCACTATGCCCGGCTCGTCTTAGACTGGTACAAAGATAATAATGTAGTTTTTGTACCAAAAGACGTCAACCCTCCAAACACTCCGGAACTTCGCCCAATTGAAAAATTTTGGGCAATCATGAAGGCAAACCTCGTTAAAACTCCAAAACTGATAGAAAATGAACTTGAACTAAAGAAAGTGTGGTTAAAAGTAAGTAAGCAAGTCGGTCCTATCATTGCCCAAAATTTGATGAAATGGGTCAAGGCAAAGGTGCGGGCATTTGGGTTGGGAGAAGAGGTTCAATAAACCAATGATGTCAAAACTTAACCATTTAGTAGTACTTTATTTCCAGAAAGTTTGAAAAGAATCGGGCTAAAGGAAAATTTTTGGTGACCTATTTTGTGTGTCCAAATTTCATCGAATACAGTCTTTACTAGGGAGCTGTGAAGTTTTTTGCAAAGGTGCCAATTGGTTTCAAATTTTAAACAGGTTTATGAGAACCTACACAGCTGCTTAACAACGATCTTAAAACCTTGTCTTCTAAACTTTCTTTTACTCCTATCAAAAATTTTATTTTGACTTTATAAACTCGTAAACTGCTGTTTTGAAATGCCGTTTCAGGACTCATTCAAATTATCTTATTATGGTCAGTTGAAGAAGCATTTTAAAACCAGTTTGCCTCCAGTAAATGCATTAAACGGCAAATTGGCATTGAGGAAAGTCACGAAATGGCCAAATAGTTTTATAGTAGCCATTGAGAAGATAAATTGGCTTTTTGGCAAAATTGTGATTTCTTCCCACAATCATGGCGATTGAAGTATAGGAAATCATTGAAATGTGGAAATACCAAACACCCCAAATTTTCAATGTAATACAAATGGACTGTAGAACAGAGCCTAATTTTGGCATTCTTTTAGATAGCTTTATTGAATTCCGTAAATTTTCAGGAAATTCATGATTAATTTATCGAATACCTTTTTGTTTCAATTTTGATTTTGTTGATGTCAACTCACATAATCTCCGAGGCGCATTTATTTTCAATATTCACCATAAAAATAAATGCGCATATGATTTGGAGCATAAGCTATAAAAAAACTCAATTTGTTTTGGTTATTTTGCTATCAAACAAAATATCCCGCAAACACTAGAAATTTTTTGCTAGATCTTATTTTCTGAATCAGAAGAGCCGAGAATCGAACAAAGCAGAACAACAAAAACCAACCACGATATTGCCGTGAAGTTTGACAGCTGTGGCCATTTGGCCCTATGCTGGTTTGGAATGCAGCCACAAGGTTTTATGAAGGTTCTCAAGTGGTCATAACTTCTTTCACTGGAACATTTTCAAAATCTGCATGGTCTTGTAAAGGTTTTATTAATTTGTTTTCACGGCCATCTATAGAGTGGGCCACTTTGTACACTTTTCGGCTTTAAAGATGCATAGAGGAGGTGTTGGTGGACACATAGTTTTCAATGTAGTTTTATCAACAAAACCGGATGAAGTGCTATACGGCTGAAATAAAACTAAAATTTATACTTGGGGCTTGATGATACTTGAGAAGCACTTCAGCGATACAAAGGGACGGATTTCATTCACCTAACTGCCCTCAATTTCATCCAATGACAAAATATAGGGCTATCGTCAAGCAGAATCTGAAGAAGAAAGGCAGAGGTAGTGGAAAAAATAGTCCTGACAGACCAATGAAGTATCCAAAAAATACGCTATTTAATCAAAACCACATTTAAATAATTCTATGATTGCAATGTAGTTTTCAAAATAAAGTGCCAAATATAAACTCGAATTTGTAGTTTGAGTGATCGTAAAAACGCAATACATAAAACAGAATTCCATTTGTTAATTAAAATCCATTACTAGACAATGTAGTTGACACAAACATCGATAAAACAGTTAATCAATGGGGTTGCCATAAATTGATAAATAAATTATCCCAGCGATAACAGCGTATAATTGCGTGTTAATTTGAAGTTTCCATTCTCCATTCGACACAACGCCTGCAACACAGCTGTTTGAAGTCATACACATTTTTTTTTTATCAAACCGCAATGAGGCAGTAATGGTGATTGATCGATTTTCCCACCCATGTCATCATTTCAATTATTGCGGCAAACTTCTGCCAGAAACAGACGAGCTATCGAATCCATCTGAACCACGTTGAGATCAATCACTCGTTTGAAGAGAAGTGATTAATGACATCGCCTCAGCTCAAATGTGGCCCCCCCTTGATTAATGCTTTCCGTCATCTGCTCTCTCCTCCCAACAGGTCCCGATGACGATCCGCTGCCGAACGAAGACGGTTCGGCGGACGACGGTGATGACAATAGTAAGGAGTTTATCACAATCAAAGTCACAAATCCGAGTCAGAGCGAAGATGGGACGGACAGTGCCAGTGGTAAACTGACGACGACGACGGCGACGGCCACACCAGCATCCCGTTCCGGCGGCAAAAGTCAGCAGAATGGCGACAAAAACGGTCCCAACACCACCATGGATGCGGACGGAGACGAGCACGAGGTCACGATGCACAGTATGCACGGCCATGCCCACGCCCCGCAGGGAAAGATATTCGGAATTGTCAAGATCTCCACGCTGCTGGTGGTGTGGCTCGTCTTTACCGGCTTCCTGATGTCGAAGAACGAAAAGGAACTGGAACCCCGCCAGATGACGGTTCCGGAGGGGAGGTTCAGAAGTAAGTCCTATCCACGATTGATTTTTCGAAGGGCCAAAAATAACTGTATCATTGCCTTTTTCAGCGTACATTTTGCCAGACGCACCTCCCTCAACCCGAGTAGGAATCTACCTCAAAGGTGCCTTCCTCAACGATCAGCAGCACAACATGACGAGCAATTACGTTTCGGTGAACCTGCAGCTGCTCTACGTAAACAGCAATAGCTCCAACGTCACGTTCGTGCAGGATCACGATGTAAAGTATGTGGAGGTAGGTTCCTGAACTGTTCCGTAACATGACAATTTCTATAAGCAATTTTCCTCCATAGAACGTCACCGACGCCTGGATGATACCGGTCCCGGTTAGTCCCGACCTGATGGACCGGATGGACGAGATCACGCGCAAACACGTGTTCGACATCGGCACTGCGAGCCATCGGAAAGTGGCCAACGGGAAGGCGGTCATCCGAGTGCACATGTCCAGCAACTTGGATGCCGACGTTCCCGTCAAGTTCACCTACGACCCGACACCGATCGACAAAGAAATCGGCGTCATCTACGCTGCGATCGTACTGTTAGGACTGTACGTTCTCATCATTTGGGAAATAGTGAACCGTACCTTCGCAGCGATGCTTGCGTCTACGCTGGCTATCGGTGTCCTAGCGGCCATGGACGAGCGGCCCAGTATGCCGAAGTTGATCTCGTGGATCGACGTGGAAACGTTGCTTCTGCTGTTCGGGATGATGATCATGGTCGCGATCCTTTCGGAGACCGGTATCTTTGACTTCCTGGCCGTGTACGCCTACCAGGTGACGAACGGTCGAGTATGGCCTTTGATCAACTGTCTGTGTATTTTCACGGCCGTTCTATCGTCCTTCTTGGACAACGTTACTACCGTACTGCTGATGACACCGGTCACTATAAGGCTATGCGAGGTGATGGAATTAAATCCGGTGCCGGTGCTGATGTCGATGGTAATCTACTCGAACGTCGGAGGCACACTGACACCGGTTGGAGACCCGCCAAACGTTATCATCGCTTCCAACAGCTATATCTCGAAGAATGTAAGTTTCTGATCCTCTTAAGCAGAATTGATTCTGACATCGTTCTATTTTTAGGGAGTCAATTTTGCCACCTTCACCCTGCACATGGCTATCCCCATCGCGATCGTCATGGTCACGACGTACTTCCAGCTGCGCATGAAGTTCAGAACAATCAACGATCTACGGTTCACCGAGCCACAGGATGTTCAGGAGATTCGCCACGAGATTGCCGTCTGGCAGCGTGCAGCCGCGTCGCTGTCGTCCTATTCCAAGGACGAAGATCTGGTACGCGAGACGCTGCTCAAGAAGGTCAACAAGCTGTCCCGGTCGCTCAAGAAGAAACTGATCAGCGGTTCCGTACCCATGGAATACAAAGCAACCCTGGAGGAGCTGAAGAACAAGGTTTGAACAACGATTTATTTCAGTGTTTTCTCAAATTAACCCTCGATCTATCCCCCACAGTACCCGATCAGAAACAAGGTCCTTTTGGTGAAGTCGGCCGTCACCCTGGCGTTTGTGATTACGTTCTTCTTCTTGCACTCGGCTCCGGATATTCAGAAGCTGTCGCTTGGCTGGACCGCCCTGCTGGGAGCAGTCCTACTGCTGATCCTTGCCGATAGGTGAGTTCACTCGCTTGCTTTGAAGAGGTGGGATCAACAGTAACCATTTCTCTCTCATTTCGTAGGGAAGACATCGAATCGGTGATAGCCCGAGTGGAATGGTCCACCCTGTTGTTCTTCGCTGCCTTATTCATCCTGATGGAAGCACTCGCCGAGCTCGGGCTCATCGAGTGGATCGGAAAGCAGACGGAGAATGTTATTTTATCCGTATCGGAAGAATCTCGTTTAGCTGTTGCCCTACTACTCATTCTCTGGGTGAGTATGTTTGTTCGTATGAGAGGGGGGGCGGGGATTGGTTCATTTTAGGAACATGACCTTCTTCGAAATTTATTATGAAGGTTAGAGGATGGTCTTGTTTTGAATAGCTAGCTTGGACTTCCACTAGTGTATTTCTCTAGAATTTTCTAAAATAAGCAAAGGACAGTTTTTGAGATTCGAAGGAAGGATCTGATTTGAGGGCTTCATAATAGTGATCATCGTGGGAGCTGATGTAACTCTCAATGTCCATGAAGTTTAATTTGCTGTCCACTGGAAGATGCATGGCACCAGCACCGACAGTTCCAGAAGCCAGATTTATGCAGACCCATGGCCCTAGTAGCTTGTTGCTATTCAGTTGAGATAACATAAATGTGACTCGCTTACTCATAATCAAGTTACAACAACTAATTAAGACCATAGTGTGCTACTTGGGGAATGGTCGAGGGTCTTACACAGTCTGTTGGATCGATACTGTGGATAATGCAACAAGAACACCAACTCCTCTTGACTCTCTACTCCTGACCTCCACGAACTGATGATCGCACACAGGATCGGGAAGTGCCATGGATTCTCCTTCACCACGAACTCTTGGATGAAACTTGGATGACTGAGAGATAGCAACATAACCAGGAATGCTTCATAATGACAGACGAGGCAGCACAGAGAACTTCACACATGCAAACTATAGATTAGTTGCTGAGATCAGTTCTAGACAAAATAATCAAAAGGCCGAAATTAACATTTGTAAACTATGACTTCTAGCGTACTTCTCTGGGATCTGCTTGCTCCCACAAACAAAATAGCACCAGAAACAGATACAGGGAGTTATTACCTTCCCGTCAGTAGTGGATGTAGATGTAAGCAACCTGACATTTCCAGGAAATTTACGCTTGAAGTCATTGTTTACAATTGTTACTTTCGACCTTTTGTCGATTTTGTCAAGAGGTATGATTGACGGATGGTGCCTGATTGTAGATTGTTAGCAGTGGTTCGAAAGTAGCATGTGGAAACCTAAAAGCAAAAAATCTTGAAATTTTGCTCTAAATCTAGGTTGTCATGTATCGGAAGAGCACAGATCTTTGATATAGCCCGTCTTGGGTCTTAACCTTATCCAGCATGGATATCGACGCTGCGACCATGTATCCATTTTAGAAGTGGAAGTCTTTCGTCTTATAGTAGGACCAGGGTGTTTAGTGAAATGTTGTAACGTTTGCGGGTCCAATTCGTCTGACTGTGGAGATCAGACAGGTATTGTGTTTACCATTTCTTCCAAATTTGCTGATTGGAATGCTGCACTTTTTGCCAACTCGAAAGTCGGTATTGCTGGAGCTCTACTAGTGGTGATTCTAGAACTGCCGATAATGATCGCTGAATTAAGAAGTATCCTGGGGTTAGGGCTTCTACGTCCAAAGGGTCGCTGCTTACTGGAGTGAGCGGACGAGAGTTGAACATAGCTGCTATCTGTGACATGCGATCGCCGAAAGTATGCTTGTAATGACCCTTGAACAGCTTAACTACAGCCACCCACAGGCCATCAAAGTTATGAGATCTGGCCGGAATGAAGCGGAATTCTATGCCCTCTTCAATTACTGCCCGAGTCGCCAAGGTCTGGAATTTCTCTTCGATGAATAACTACCGGAGCTCATCCAACTTGCACTTTGTTCCAATGAGGTTTGTGGCTATGTCCGACGTGTTTCATCTACGGGTCACTAATCGCTTGAAAGCAGCAAGGAGCCGCAAGCAGCCTCCCTAGTGAGGTCATCAACCCACTCCAGATGAACTGCTTTCGTTACCGACAACGACAAACGAAAATAGTTAAAAATGTGTTCTGGCAACACGGACCACAGCATTACAAGCCTTCTCTTATGAATAGAGTTGCCGTAGTAACGCGCTCCAATGCAAGGCCGGCCATAAGTTGATCCAAAAACTTTCGACCTGCTTCTGAAGCACCAGACACACGGAATTAACTAGACTCCTGAAGAGCGTTATCTTGAAACGTAGATGCGGTGAAATGAGTTTGCTGCTCCCTTGAAAGCAGTCAGAATGGATTTCCTGGATGCGATCACGTCGAGCGACGAAGCGACGGAGAGTGGAAAGAAATGCTAGTGTGGAGAGGTTTGATCCCAGGTCGATATGAACGGCCCTCGTGCGATTATGCACCGAGGATTTCAGAAATACAGGTCCACAACTTTGCTTGACGAGAATCGTCTTGGTGCGGAAACATTTGATGCAACGGTGATAGGTACACGAAATTATTGTGACATCGAAAATGTCATGCCAATTTTCTTATAATGTTTAAAATCAAACAAAAATTTCAGGATAGTTTTATAGATATATTTACTTCAAAAATCAAAAGAAAAGTTAATCGATGGAGCCTTAAGTGTAAAATTGAACGCATTTTCGCTTGATGCCCTCCATCAAAGTCTTTACAGTGTCATCCGGTACCAGTTTCTCAGTTTTTTTTTCATTTTCTTAGCATGTCCTTCTCGTCTTTGACTGTCTTCTTGCTCTTCCGAAGTTCCCGCTTCATCATTGCCCAGTACTGCTCCAACGGGCGCAGCTCCGGACAGTTTGGCGGATTCATGTCCTTTGGAACAAAATGGACAGAATTGGCCTCATACCACTCCAGGACACTTTTAGAATAGGGGCATGATCCCAAATCTGGCCAAAATAGCGAAGCTTCGTCGTGCTGCACCAAGAACGGCAAAAGGCGCTTCTCGAGGCACTCAGGTTTGTAGATCTCGCCATTTACTGTGCCATTTGTCACGAAAGGCTCACTCCTCAGTCCGCAAGAGCAGATGGCCTGCCAAATGAGATATTTGGAGGCGAGCTTCGACATTTTCTTTCTTCTTAAATTTGTCGTCCACATAGAACTTGCTCTTGCCAGTGAAAAACTCCAACCCCGGAATTTGCTTAAAATCGGCTTTTATATACGTTTCGTCGTCCATCACACAGCAGCCATATTTTGTCAGCATCTTCTCGTAGAGGTTCCGTGCCCGAGTTTTAGCCGTCGGTACCCAATGGTAAAAAAGTTATGCCCTGTTGAATGTGTCGCAATAATTTCGTGTTCGCCCTTTAGGATTCTTGTCCTTGGGTACCACTTGAACGTTGTTGGCAGCATACCACTTCATGATTCTTAATCCAGCCAAAATAGAGCGGTACAATTGTGTCGCTTCAGGAACAGTAAGCAGTAGACGTTTTTGTAGTCACTCGCTCAGATAAATTTCCTGGTTGACTGTTCCGGTCGCAATGTAAACGTTGCTCTTCAAGTCACAGGTACAGATAACCTGCCACACCAGATATTTCTTCGCCAACTTTGACAGTTTAATGTGCTTGATGCAATACGCACACATCTACAAAATGAGTGGCGTGCAAAATTTTTTAATGCACTATGAAAGGAAATGCGTCAAGTTTAAATCGACAAAATTTTGATCGAAACACCCTTTAGTCCGTCATTGCTCATAAATGGATGCAACTATTTTAGTGGGGGAGTTTTCCCTGGGCTCTGGCAGAACCTTGAGGTAGTTTAACTTCAACTACCAGGTCCCAGGGCTGGTCTGGTTCTTTACCAATTTGGAAAGAAGCACACTAGTGTTGCCAGATCAGTGATAATGCAGCCCAAAAATGCGTCTGAAAATCCTCCAGTATTTCCTATCGACAAACATTATTATACTGAGATAGTGATCGATGGTCAAGTACAGAATTTGCGAATAGTTGGAATGTTGCACTTGATCATATAAACGCAGTTGAAAAATCTGCATACTTTATTATCACAACCTAGCGCACTTTTTGGAAAGCATCATCACAAGAGAGCCTGTTCCATTATTCATCTCATGATCCATTATTCATAATATTCAGAATTATAGGAGTTTGATAAGTGAATGAATTTGTTCTTTTTGTTTTTAAGTTACTTTCAACTTCCAAAAATAAATAACATTAAACTTAAATAAAAAGTTGGAAATCCGATGGTTACGCGTCGATCTTTCGTTTTCAAATTGTGCAAATTGCTATGAGATGAGATGAACATGGAAATGGTAACCCAAGATGCTATGCTTGTATCAAAGCTTTCTACCGTGAGGCGATTTTGTTTACTTCATTCTAGATACCAAGTTTTGAAGAAAAGTGGAGCTCTTACAGTGCGCATCGGCAATTGACGATATACTACGTCATCAAGATGAAGTCCTGTTGAAGAATTTCAAATAAAATTCAAAACAAAGCCCCGAAACTGGATGAAAAATCCTGTCTGTTTCTAACGAAACATTACACGGATCGAATGAACTAGTCACAACAGACGCAAGCTAAAAATAAAGATAAGTAATAAATGTATTACCCTCTCAACCTATCAAAAGCTTTTAAGGTACGCATCGACAATGAGCGAATTACCTTGTCATCAAAAAGAAGTTTTGCTGAAGAACTCAAAACAAATTTCAAGACCAACCCCCAAACAAGAAGCAAAATCTCATCTTGAAACGAGAGAACAAGTTCTGAATTATAGTAATATCAAGCAAAACAGGTATTTTGGAAGATATCGTTGACAGTTAATCAAAAGGTAATAGATTATATCTAGGATTTTTTTTCAAAGGGCGAATCTAACAATGAGAGGCTCTCTCCTCTCTCGCTCTCTTTCATTTATTACAGCGCCATTATAATTTTTTTGAGGGATTCTTTAGTACAGATATAAACACAACAGTGCTGGCTACCATACTCTACAAATAGTTGAATGTAAAACGTAACGCTGAATGGAATATGAATGAAAGAAAGTAATCAAAGAGAGTCTCTCAATTGCAGATTCGTCCAATGAAAAAAAACTCTAGATATTTGCAAATGATTGATGTATACTCTTCTCCCTACAGCCTTACATGCCTACAATTATCCCCCCTCCCCAATCCTGTGGGTAGTGATACAATATCATTGTACACTTCTAGTGTGCACTAATAGTGTATCCCGCAAAATTCAAATCCCCCATGGGAAGAAACGTTGCGTAGCCCATTCAACTATCCCCTGATGTATTATGTAAGGTTTGAGTTCTTGTACTCATACTGGTGACCTGGCGCCTCGCCCCCTTATACGTCAATAAAATAAAATAAAATAAAACTATTTTAGTGGGGGAGTTTTCATCGATACTGACATCAGCCAAGTCCTTTGAAAAAAAGTTGTTATTGAGCCAGTTGAGCCAAGATACGATCGGAAGCTGTTAGATCAGCAGATGTTAGAAAAGGTGATCACATTTCGGTGGACTTCCGTACTGTGGCATGAATAGTATAGTAGTGGAGTCAGACCAAAAGAAAACATCAGCGTGTTCTATCTTTTGAAAGAGTCTTGTAGATAGAACTGCGGCGCAGAGTTCTAACCGAGGGATAAAGTGCTTTGTAGCGATTGGCCATTGACTTGGACGTCAGTAGTAGAACGAGGATCCGATTGCTGCTGCTTACTATACTGACTAGGATGCATCGGAAAACAAATGCAATTGCATCTTAGGTTCAGTAGCGAATGAACCCAAGCGAGGAATTCGTAATTCGGATAGCACGTTGAGTGACGCCTGGTACGCTTTCCATTCTTTCTGCATTTTTGATGGAAGTGGTCACTCCCACTCCTACAGACGATTGTCTTCTGTTTTTAGCTTCCACAGTCGCTGTGTAATTATCTTTGCAGTCACGATAACCGGACCAACAAGGCCCAGAGGATCAAAGTTCTTAGCAGTGTAGTAAATCACCTTCTGTTTAGTAAGAATCGGTGCTGCGAGTGAGATCTAAACTAGTCCCAACGTTGCAGAACCCGCAAGCCAACGCTTATTACATTATACTCCGCCATTTTTTCTGTAGTGCTATTTGTTTGGCATAGCCAACTATTAAGCTAGTCACGTCTGGGTGTTCTAGTGTGCCTTTTATAACAGCTATGGTGCGCTCATCCAGGGTTGCCACTGACACAGGTTTTTTTTTATTGTTTTCATACAGATATCTGTAAGTAACGATTACAGATTTTTGAGGTAAATCAAGATTTTTTTAAGATTTTTGGAAACTTCTTGTCCACTCAAAAGCCTCCCGTAAAAAAAAATCTCATAGATTTACAATTAAATGTATTGTAACCATACGATAGAATCAATCGTATGTAAAATTGACTATATTGTTCATGACGATAAGATGACAATAAAAGTTATTGTTTCCACAATAGAATCTAATGTAAATTGCGACATCGACAATAGAATCAGGGGTTTGTTATGTATCATAACTATAGAAAAAATCGTTTATCTCCGAACAAATTTGAGTCAATTACTATTGATTTTATTGTTTCACATTTGTTGAAAATTCTAGCATATAGGGTGAATAGTAGATCTATTGTGATGACAATATTCATTTTTCATTTACCTGATACATGAACAATAAGATTCATGGTCGGCAACAGATTTAAATGTTACTTTATATTATTTTATTGTAATTGTATGGTTATTTTTATCCGGGCTAACATTTAAGAAATGAGTACATTTTAGGATCCAACTTTTTACCAATTCTACTTTCAGTGTGCTGTTCAAGGCCCATGAAGAAAAAAACCAATTGACACTGACTCTATAGTGACAGATGACAGATTGAACGTCAGTTTGTGTGTATTCCTCACAATTATTTCTCAACTTTTTTTAGAGAAAATTTAAAAAAAAATTATATAATTTCCCAAAGATTCTATGAAAAGTTCTCTGACATTCTTGCTGGAGTTTTGAAAGGTATTTTTTAAAAGTTTGTGGGCATTCCCACAAGGATTCTTTCATGAGTTTCTTCTGGCATCGCATCGGCAGCTTTTCAAAACTTTCTTGTAATGGTTTTTTTGGAGGAATCCCTGAACTTGTAATGTTTTGTGATTCTAAAGGAATCCCTTGACGACACGTGAAATAACTACACAAAACTATAAGGTGATTCCTGGAGAAAATCTTTATTTGTTGGAGAAATCTAAGAAGAATTTTTTGCACGAATTCCATAATCTCATATATTTAATTCTTAACATAAAAAAAATCCGCAAGAGGTTTTTGTAGTTTTTTTTTAATTTTGTCTTGGATGACTGCAAGAATTTCAACAGAAATTACTTCAATAATTTCTAGTATTATAAGTATTCCGCTGAAGAAATGTTTGTATCAAAGTTCCGCAAGAGATTGCTTCACAAACTTCGGCAGAAATTCCTGCAGGTATTTCTACAAAAATACTGTTCTTCCAATTTAGAAGTTAATTTTCATGCAGTCACGTGAGGAATTCTAGGATGTTAGAATAATGTTTTCGATAGTTATTTTTTAGTTATTTCGAACGTGCTGTTTTGTTATCTGCAATATAATCTTCCAGTGCCTATATAGATTTTGCGCAATTGTTAAACAGTTCCAGATCTAGATGGTGCTGGTACCAAAAAAGTCTTGTGGGCTTTGTATCAGATGGAACATCGGTAAGGATGGGTTCTGACCGATCCGCCAAGAAGCTGCTGAAACGTGACTGCCCTGCAAATGTACTGGTTCTTTGGTTCTTTGTTACCTGGAACAGTTGATCCGATCCAATACGATCCAAAGAATTCCAGATGATACAAAACCTTTGAAAGATCTTACGTATTGCCCCTTATCAACAAAGCGAACCGTATCTTCCAGTCAAAAGCTCCGGATTTCTCGAACATGTGTGCAATCTCGCTAGTTGTCCTCCTTGCAAATACTTGCGAGGATGTTTGCCTAAAACACCTGACAGATTTCGCAGTTTCTGATTTCGAGAAACATCCTTGTAAGCAGTTGGAAATATACATCGGGGAAGCAGCAGGAGGAATGCTTATATCTGGAAGTCTCGATGATACCAGAAGGAGGCTTTCTACTCGGTCTGCTGTGCTTTCTAGACCGAGCTGATTAAACAGATAATCAAGCGCTTTCATTTGAACGATCCAATTCTGAGTACTGCATCGACCGTTGGCCCCAAGGAGCTGCACACTATGAAGGAGTTCAACTCGATTATTAAACAATATCCTAACTTCTTTGGAAGCCGTGCTTCGCCGGAACAGGCCATCGAAAACGGTAGGACGGCAATCATCTGCTAGCACATCGAGGTGGAAGCATTGGATGATTTGGAAACTTGTTGGAGAAAGCTGCAGTGTTTCGAGCGAGCAGATGGGAGCTTTTTCCTAGCTAAGAATGTCATTGCAAACTTCCTACTAATTCCGCATTCGGCAGCGGTGGAGCGAGTCGTCTCGCAATACAAGCTGAATATGACAAAAATCCGGAACCACCTGAGTACGGACACCATGGATGCCATCCTACGATCCAATTGCTTCATGAAATTGCCTTTTCCTACTTTGTTTACCTATCCTTAAACTTTAAGTTATCATAACAAACATCTCATGATTCATTATCACATCAATACTGGCCTGTCAGAAGGGCTTAGAGCGAGCATTGATTTCCCCCGATTGATTTCTCCCTCCTATGGAGAAATCCACGTAACGCAAAAGTGAGGTTAAAAGTGAGGTTAAAGCAAAGTAATTGGTGATAAAAAGAGAAGAAAAGCGTCGATGATGACAATACTGACCAATTCCATACAGCTTAAAAATAGCCAGAAAGTTATAGTCAATTTTAGTTTTAGATACAACGATGTTTAACTTCACTTAGGTTTACTTGGATTCCTCCATACCAATCCGTTTTCCTGTAGAAAGAAGATCCGTCTTGCTGTAGTGTGATGAAGGGAAACCGATAATTGCACTTAAGCCCTATTGAAAAGACCATTTTGTATTGGCTGAATGTGTTTTGATGAGTATATATCTATTTTATTCAGCATTTAACTCATTGCAATTTGCGAATTGCATTTGCATTCATGCACCTGAAAAGTTTCCATTCTGCTTTTACAACACAAAGTTTGAAGTAAAGATTTTTGCCAAGTTAAGGCCCAGCTACAATGGGATTTTTGCCAAGTTAAGGCCCAGCTACAACTTTTGATATAAAATATATGGATTAAGTATCAAGAGCTGCTTTTGCAGTTAAACACAGATAATCAGGTATTTTTTTTGGCAACAATAAAAGATGGGAGCGAAAAATAATTTGACAACCCTTCTAGCAGCAACTCATGCTTTGACGGCACCCGCTCTTGTATTAGTCTATCAACATTCAAGTATCAATCATATCGATCATATCGTTATCAAGTTTATTCTACTTTCATTGAATCTGCGTGAAATACTTGATTCACTAATAGAACGAAGTAATTCAGAATCTCCCTGAACCCAGTGGATCAGCAAGAAGCAGAGAATGACCTGCTGAGCAATACACAGTACTTTGGAATAATTGACAGTCTGCTGTACGAAGCTATGAAAAAGACGTCAGAGCAGGCTTTCCTAGCTAAGTACTGCTGCGTCCGTGACCTACAGATCAATCACGGATCAAGTTGAAGTACTGTCCCACCAATAAGAAACCAGGGAATATTTTAACAAAATTATTCAAATCTATTTAGAACGAGTTTTAAATAGCCTATAAATCCACAAATAGCGCT
>JASCZW010015065.1:0-21415 GCA_034211315.2 Aedes japonicus
TTGGAGGTCATTGAAGAATCGCTGGAGCTGTAACACAGGCACACAATTTTTCGGTACATAATCCTGCCAATTGTCTGCCCACAGTCTGATCCTCTTTCTTCGACATCCAGCTGCCCGGAAAAAATTGCGTTGATTTGGCTAACTGCCGCTGCAGCTGAAGAATAGGTTCAGCAATGGACAAAGGAGTGGTTGTGTAATGGAAAAGGCCTCAAACCACCTTTCAATTTAACCTCAACTTTGTCTTATCGAAAAAGATTGGGCAACTGCTAAGTGGAAACTCATGAAAGATTGGTGGAATGTGACTTGGGAAGCTAATAATTTGTTAGTAAATTGTGCTGACAAAGTGGAACAAAATTTCCACCTAAATTCACGGATAATAGATTGGCTCGAAATGATAATGCGGGTTTTCAAGTTCAAGTTCGTCTCATCATCTTTACAAAATGCAAATGGAGAACTGCTGGAACATTTTCTTGAATGTGAAATAGAAATGAACCTTTTGTTTCATCTGCTCAGCAATGTCTTTAGATTCATCAAAACAATCTCGAGATTGAGTTATTGAGGTTCTACGTCCCAGATATATGAGGTGTATCGAGCTATTAGCTTGTGTTAAGAGTTTAGGAAAATTTTAACTTTTTGCACGAATCGGCGGATACTTTGAGGAGCTTCCACAAGAAAACTCGTGTGAGTAAAATAACGCAATATCGTCACAGAATGACGCTGATATGTTGATATGTCATGGTAGGCATTTCTATGTTGGGATTTATTCATTTGTTAACGTCACTCATTTACACTTTAGTAGCGTGTAACGATTCATTCTTTGCACGTGCAAACAAAATCACAGTCTTTCCGCTGGAAATTTAAAAAATGGTGAATTCATCAAAATTGTCAGTTGTGACGATCTGGAATGGTTCGTAAAAGGCTGACCATAGACCCGAAATCCGGAAGAGGCAGACGTTCAAATCGGCGGATCCAAAAATACATACAAGTGGTGGGTCTTTTCAAGCAGCGGAAGAGGCAAATGTTTCGAAGCTCTACACTGAAAAAATATCTCACATAGCTACAACTGGAAACACATGTAGATATTTTCCATAACAAAATATGTGACTTTTACATGATTTCATTTAACAATCATTTACACTTCACTGGACATATAAGATTCACTTGATTTTGCAAAGCATTTTGCGCTGCCTTGAAACACATGAAGGTTAACGTGAACTTCTAGTGATATTTTGCAGTGATTATGTGATATTTTTTGGGTTTACGAACAAAAAGCAAAAAGAGGATACTGGATTAAAGAATTTTTAAGGCCCAAATTATACTAGACCTGAATACAACGCTGAATTTGGAGGCGAAATAATCGCTCGTAGAGACTTTTCATACTATTTCTAACAAAATGATATTGGGTGGTTATACAAGACGAAGCATGCAAAGACATACAGTTCGCATGAAAATCCTCTTCCTAGACTCATAATGCAGACCTCTCAATTTCGTTGGAAGCATCCACATACTGTCCGATGTACTAATTGATTGTAGTTGCGGCATAATTGTGCGTGTTTTGGAAAAGGATCTATGGTCAGCGTACGTTTGGGGTTATCATACCATATATCAGAGCTGTGGCACGACACGTGAGCTGGGAACAGCATTCATATAGTGATATGCAGGCGCTCATGATCCGGTAAAAGCCGATCAACATAAGAATGTGCTGGTTGATGATCAAGAGTCGATAATCAAAATTAAACATTATCAGCAGTACATAGCCCACACTCTGGAAGACACGGTGTAGATGACTACTGCCCATGTCGCGACGTCAAGATCATAATACAAGATTGAATGCTCAGTTTGGCAAGGGTGAGGAGTTTAGATCGATGTAAACGACGGTTCAGTGATCACCAGCGGACCAGCAGCAACGACCTTTGACTTGTTGCATTCGCCTCCTCCAAGAATATGCAACCATTCATGGCACATACTTCCAGCAAAGCCTACGGCAGCGGTCAGCGGACATAATCGACATCAGAACTTGTCGTGGCGATATCAACGTACAGCACGGTAACTCTGCGTACCGAAGCGTTGCAGGATGAGGGTTTGTTGGACGAAGCCCCCTTGAGGACTGCTGGAATAATATCAGAGCTGCCATCCATGACCCGGCTAAGAACTTCGTCGGATATGTGGATCAGAGCCCATGGGGCGGTCAGTTCAACGAAGTGTGAAGGGAGTTTTTGGAGGAGATGGATGCAAGGCGGACAGTAATTCTGCAGAACGTGGACCATTACAGACGATAGCGGAAACAGCTGCTTCCGAGAGGAAACCCAGAAACGCCGCCTGGTAGGAGTGAAGTTTGAGGATATGGAGCAGCTGCACCAGCACTCAAGAAACTCGGAAGTTCTATCACACAGCTCAACACAACTCGCACTAGGGTTTGTGCCGCGAGCCGTGATGTGTAGGGATGAGAATGAGGGTAAAACTGACGGATGGACGCGAGGTGATTGATAGGTAGAAGCAGCATTACGGCAAACCTGCATGGTGCAGAGGACACAAGCGCAGAAGCCCAGACAGCGGATGAAATGACTACGTCAGCATGGCGGACGTAGGGAGCTCCGACTCTGGGAGAAGTTATGGGTGCTATTCAACAGCTCAAGAATAACAAGGTGGTTGACGAGGATGGTATCGGAACTGAACTCATCAAGATGGGTCAGAATAAAATCTCCATCTGTCAGCATCGGCTGATAGTCCGAATCTGGGAAACATAGAGCTACCGGAGAATTGGACGCAAGGAATTATATGCTCCATCTACAAGAAGGGCGACAATTGGGAGTGTGAGAAGTATCGAGCGATCACAATCTTAAACGCCACCTACCGTGCAAAGGATTATACTAAATTGATAACAAATTAATACAAGGTTATCATTTTTTGATTACTAAATATGTTTTCATTGAGGCTGAAGAAACAGCCAAAATAACAGAAATTATAACAACAATAAATACTCGAATAATATCTCAGTAATAGCTTATTTTCCTATCACTGCGATCAAATCCTGTGTTGTAAGAAAATATATTGAAAAAGTTCCAAATTATGTTATCAATTTGAAATCAAATTTTCACGCTAATATCTGAAATAATTCTTTCGATAAAAAGCACAATTTCTTGTTCAAATAGGCGGGTAATATTTAAAGTATTGTATTCAACTAGTAACGTTTGTTAAAAATTGTATGTTGAAAATGATAACAAATGATGTCAAAATCATCAATTGGTGACAATTAAAATTGTTATTCGATAACAGCGGAAATCAAAACAATATCTGGGATAACAGAACTTGTTTCTTATATGATACCACTTCGTTATTTTCTTTGCTAGACAGAAAAAAATAATTAATTACAGCAAGCGTGTCAAATTTCCCTTCGTTTAATTCCAAGCCAAAGCAGGCGTAATCAACGCAATTGGTTGTAGTCTTTGATGAGCCATACAACAATGTTTGCAATCTTTCATACAACAGGCTTGATTCAGGCGTTATCTGGCTTAAATTTACATAAAATATCCCATTATTTTCTGCCAAACCTAGCATTCCCTTAATGTGCATTAGGTAACCCAGAGAGTTCAATGTTTCTTCTTACCTGTGTACTAAGTGGGGTATTAAGTGCTATTCTAGATCATCTGTCATTAATCAGCAGCATTTAATAAGTTTGTGGACAGTTATCAGACCGGTTTCACTGACGGATGCTTGACAAAGGTCCAGATCTTAATTTTACGGCAAGGTAAAAATGCCGTGAATACCAGGTTCCTACGCATCACCTGTTCATCGATTTCAAAGCCGCATACAACATGAGCTATGGAGAATTATGGACAAGGACGGCTTTCCTGAAATGCTCACAAGACTTATGCAAGCGACAAAGGACGGTACGTAAAATTACGGTAAGATTTCGGGGGAACCTTTTACCTCCTTTTAATCACGTAGAAGACTACGACAAGGAAATGGACTTTCATGTCTGTTGTTCAACATTGCGCGGGAAGGTCTCATGCAAAAACCTGGGCTCAACATTTTTTCACTGTCTTATGTCTTATCGCTGTCAGTTTTTCAAAAATTGGGAAAAATGGCGTCACCCGAAAAGTAACATCGTGAATTAATTTTGCGCAAGCACCTGGAAAATCCTCAACTTTCTCATTGGAATATCGGAAAAAAAACTTGAAATCGTGCAGTCAACAGTGAGTCGTGTGATTAACGTTATTACGAAATTCTGAGCTTCGAACGGAAGGAGAAATACGGTCAGAATGGATTTTCTATTAGTGATCAGGATCACAAGCGTGTCGTGAAAGCGTTTAAGTAAATCTCAATGCATCGGTCAGGGATGTGGCCAAAAAGTAGAATTTGTCCAAGTCTTTCATTCAGAGAGTCAAGGACCGGGAGAGACTGCATACGTACAATGTGCCGAAGGCTCCAAATCGCGACAAACAGCAAAATACGGTGAGAAAGTTACGGGCCCGGAAATTGTTCACCCAGATGCTGACGAAGCCCCACTGTTTGTTGATGAGACTTACGTCAAGGCGGACTTTCGACAGCTTCCGGGGCTACTACACCGTCCAGCATAAGTTTGATGTTCCGGAGGAAGTAAAGAAGCAGAAAGTTTCAAAATGTGCCAAGAAATATATGATTTTGCAAGCGATCTGCTGATGTGGCAAACGGAGTGCGCCGTTCTGCCGAGACTGTAAACAGGGAGATCTTCCTCAAGGAGTGTCTACAAAAGCTTCTGCTACATCTGTTGAAGCAACACGAGGGCCGTACGATCTTCTGGCCGGGTCTAGGTTCGTGCCACTATTCAAAAGTTGTCCTGGAGTGGTTCAGAAGCCAACGGGGTAACTTTCGTAACCAAGATCATGAACCCCTAACGCACCCATAAAAAAATACTGGGCTATTAAGAAGTAGGCACTACAAAAGCATCCCAAAGGAGGTCAAATCTAAGAAAGATATGGAGAAAAAGGGGTTTCCGTACAGAAGAAGCGCAGTCAGATTTTGTACAGAACCTAACGAGTGGAGATAAGCGTTAGGTGCGGGCGCTCGGTTATGGTATTAAAGTTGAATGAAAAGAAAACCAGATCCCCAGAGTACACAGATGAGCAGATTCAAACCGTGAAATCCCAATGCCGCTGGATGACTCGGAATTACGGCGGAAAATCTTTCGTTCTGGACGACGAAAGCTACTTTCCTCTTCGAAGTCTCAGATACCGGGAAACGACCGATTCTACACTAAGGACAAATCTACTACTCCTCCAAAAGTAATGTATAAGTTCAAGCACAAATTTGAATCGAAGGTTATGTTATACATCGTAATATCCGATAAGGGTATTTCGAAGCCGTCGGTTCAAACCAAGCGGTTTGGCCATCAACCAGGAGGTGTACCAAAGAGAGTGTTTGCAGAAAATACTCATCCCATTTCTTAAACAACATCACTCGGATGGCAAATACGTGTTTTGGCCGGACAAGGCATCATCGCACTACGCAAAAAAAACGCTAACGTTTTTGGAGAGCCAAAATATACCATATGTCCCAAAAGACCGGAATCCGACAAATTTGCCACAGTGCCGTCCTATCGAGGATTTCTTCGGTCTTTTGAGCTCCATGGTATACAAGGATAATTGGAAGGCCAAGAACACCAAGCAACTTACCAACAGGATCAAAAGCTGCATCCGAAAAATCGATGTGGCTGCCGTCCAACGGTCATGTTCCAGCATAACGACTAAGCTGCGCCACCTGTGCAGACCACGGACCATATGACAATATTCACTAAACTTAGTTTGAAGATTTAAGTTGACCCTTTTAATAAAATAAATCAGTTTGAACAAAACTTCACTGGTATTTTTTCCTGACCCATTCTTTTCTAAATATGCCAAAAGCTTACTTGTACAGGGTGCGGCAGAAAATAATGCGAAAATGTTCAAACTTGAGTATTCGGTTAGTTCGTGTAGCTAGTGATTAATTTCTGTCGAAAGTGTAATTGTATATGTTTACTTTCAACTGCTGCATTCAAACATTCTATTTGTTTTATTGCAAATTCGTCAAAATGTTCGCGAAAGAAGTGATCACCAGTTTGTTGCTCGCCCAGAAGAACCCGAAAGAGATTGCCAAGGTGGTAGGGTGCCATTTGGCAGCAGTTTACCGCATAAAAAAGTCCCTGCAGGATGGTTCTAAGCAGTGGAAGCCGGAAAGCGGACGTCCGCGCTTTGCAAACACGCCGAAAGTGATCAAATCGGTCCGTGCAAAAATTGCTCGCAACCCGGTGCGTTCCATAAGAAAACTTGCAAAGGAAGTCAATATTTCGGAGAAATCCATGCGGAGAATCATCAAAGAAGACCTGCATGCATCTTCCAGAGCCAGAGGGAAACGCCACTTGATTACGGACCGGGTCAAGGAACTAGTCAAGGACTTGTTCCAAGAGATTGCTTTCCTTGTTGAAGAAGGAAAAAATGATAATCCTGTTCTTCGACGAAAAGCTTTTTAGCATCGATGCTGTGGTCAACAGCCGCACGGACCGGTTCATTTCACCGCAGAAAATGGAGAACGTTCCGGAAAAAGTGAAATTCAAATTTCAAACCAAACATCCGGCTGATGTCATGATGTTTGGCATGGTGGCGTCCAACGGTTTGAAAATGCCGAGGACCAAAACGTTGTCCTACAGCAGGATGGAGCGCCGTGTCACACGTCCAATCGAACCCAACAATGCACAGTGGGCAAGAACTGATGAAAACTAAGGAAAAAATCTTTTGTCGCTTATAAGCGCGGCTTGTAAACAAGGCCATTTCCGCTTGAAAATCGTCTGGGGAATCGAAGCTAGTTTCAATCACCGCGCGGATATGTTTGTGGAGTTATAGAGCTTATTTTACCCCACTTTCGCTTATATTCTTGAATAATTTAAAAACATCTTTGCACGGAGAGCCTCAAGTTCAACAAAACAGTGCTAGTTCCATGTGAAATTTCCTAGATAATAGAATAGAGGTTGTTTTAACCACCGCACGGCTCTGTGAACGAAGATATGGCTGGGTTTACCCCACTTCCCCTTGTATTCTTGAATAGTGTATGGATATCTTTGCTCGGAGTGGCTCAAGATCAACCAAATAAAGCCTATCCTATGTAAAATTTCCTGAATAATCGAATTTAGGTTGTTTCAACCACAGCATGGCTTTGTCAAAAAGATATGGCTGATTTTACCCCACTTCCCCTTATATTATTGAATAATATATAGATATTTTTGCTCGGGGTGGCTTTAGATCAACCAAATAAAGCTTATCGTATGTAAAATTTCCTGGAAAATAGATGTTATTTCTTCTACCGCACGGATCTGTGAACAAAGATATGGCTGATTTTACCCCACTTCCCCATATATTTTTGAATTATTTATAGATATCTTTGCTCAATCGGAGTCGCTCAAGATCAACAAAATAGGGCTAGTCTTATGTGAAATTTTCTGGAGAACCAAATAGAGGTTGTTTTATATACAGCACGGCTCTGTGAACAAAGATTTATCTGATTTTTTTTATTCTTGGGATAAATAATTCAACTATATGAGGCGACCCTGGCGTAGTGGTAATTGATGTTAACCACTTCGCCTATCACGCCAAAGTCACGAGTTCAATTCTCATCCCCGGACAAGTTACGAAAATACCCAAAAAGGTATTTGAGGGACTATGACGGGAGATGAACCAGCTAAGTTCTGAAAATCTCGATAATAAAGGAAATAAAATCAATTGTATGGGTTAAACTTTAGTGAAACCTGCCATATCTTCGTTTACAGAGCCGTTCGGTGTTTGCGTTAACTTCTATTCAATTTTACAAAAATATTCACATTGGACTAGTCCTATTTTGTTGATCTTGAGCCTCTCCGTGCAAAGATATCTATAAAGTATTTAAAAATATAAGGGGAACTGGGGTAAAATCAGTCATATCTTCGTTTATAGAGCCGTGCGATGGTTGAAACAACCTGTATTCGATTGTCCACAAAATTTCACATGGGACTAGCACTATTTTGTTGATCTTGAGGCTCTCCGTGCAAAGATGTCTTTAAATTATTCAAGAATATAAGAGAAAGTGGGGTAAAATAAGCTCAATAATATCCGTGCGGTGATTGAAACTAGTTCTATTCGATTCCCCAGAAAATTTGCAAGCGGAAACGGCCATGATTACAAGCCGATATTTTCCTTAGTTTTCATCAGTTCTTGCCCACTGTGCAATGGTTGAATGATAACATGAAGTTTTGGCGGAAGGATTTGTGGCCCTCTAGCATTCTAGATCTTAATCCGTTGGATTATTCAATTTGAGCATATGTTGAAGAGTGCAAAACATCACACCCTAGTGTGAAAACCCTGAAGTCAACCATAACACGCACATGGTAGTCAATGTCTTTCGGACTACGTCCGAAAGGCATGCTGTGGCTTCCGGCGTCGGCTCGAGGATGTTATTAATAAAACACATTGAATAAATTTGTTTAAAAGGACTTTTTAAAGATAACTGCACTCGAAAATATTGATATTATTGCTTGAATTAGTTGAAAATGGGATTTGAAAAAAAAATAGAACAAATTTTCGCATTATTTTCTGTTACACCCTGTATATTGTTGGATTTTTACGTCAAAGTGAGAGCTGTTAACCCAAAGCTGTTCATACCCAAAGTGCCAAAGAGGCATGGAATAAGCATTAGTAAATTTGTGTTCAGTGATCATAGATGAGGATATCAAACACAACTTTTTGAAAAACCAAACCAATATTGATGATAACAGTAAATACAAGCAAATATCAATCTGGTTTCAGAAGGTGCTTGAACAGAATTAAATATGAACTGAAAGGCATTATCAAAGCACTTCCACAGTTATTAATAGAAAGCTTTTACTCCATCAGTGTGAATTTTAATATTGTCTGGCAAGCACAATGATGGTTTATGATTTGAAAATTTGTGGAGAATCATTTCAACCATATCATAAATCGAACCTACCCAAACCCAAAGGCCGGAATGCTCGTTTTATGAATTTACTTAAACCAGTTCGATATCACAAAGCGCAACATGCGACACATGTTGAATGATGAATGACGAAAATGATCCTTTTGACAAAGAATCGGCAGCCCTGTGTTTGCACCTTTAAAATTAAAGAAATCATACATAAATTTTTTTTAAATCGCTTCATAAGAAACCTATTAATGACGGCACAAAACTTTTAGCCAATTTAAGAACTGAACGCAACTATTGTGTCATTTAACATATAGGGAACATATTATAAGTGATCTCTAAAAAGTTAAATATTTTCCTTAAATTTTCAAAGTTGATCCATATAATGTAACTATTGTGCATTCCAATTTTCAAACTAATTTCCTTTATGAAGTTAATCTGTTCTGTGAATTCCTAATCCTTAACTGATGACTGTGTTTTTCGAGCTGTGGGGAATATTTTTCAAAATTTTATCTTACTTTTATTGAAAAGTACATTTTCACTGCGTTATTAGTCAGATTAAATTACAAGCCAGTTCCTTGAGGTATCCGGCTAAAAAGTGATGGATTTTCATCAAAGCCTTGATGAATGCGTTTTTATGGAACCAAAATAATTTTTTTTTCATGAATATTGGTTTTTATATGCAAAAGAACGTTTGCCCAAAGAACCGCCCCAATCGAAACCGTATGTCGAACGTGATAAAATAGTCATTTATGCAAATTAACCTGGTTATGCGTCTTTGTTCATCTAGCTTCTTATATCCCAGATCGGTCCTTATGGACGGAACATTTTGCTTGCAGTCATAAAGTTGAAGAGCACCAGTTGAAAATTTATCGATTGATAAGCTGTAGAAGTGGTAGCAGCAGCAGCAGCTGAACGAGACGACACAATGAAGTGGTTGATGAAGCATATGCTGCCACCTACCATACCTAGAGATGAAGGATGTTCCGCATGGAACATTCCTAGGGACAAGAAGAGGTGTGCAGGCAGGCAGGCAAGAGTGTGGCATAAATTGAAACATAAATTTCAACATTTCCGTTGAGTGAGCAACCAGCCGTTGTTGTTGTGTCTTCTCATCGTTTTTGGCATAAATATTCTTCCAACAGCCAGCAACGTCATCCAGAGTGGATGAAGAGAGTGAAAACAAGGCAAAAACTCCAATTGCTATTGTGAATAAGTGTTATCAAAAATTTATACTCCTATTACACACATACATACAATACATGAACCTTCCACACCCGCCCTTTCCCCATCCTTTCATTTCCGTAGAAAGCGGATCGTTTTGCTGGAATATGAGGAGCAGAGTCACTTTCTACTGTAGAGGTAGGAATCAAACACACATACACAGAGCACCTACGAACTGTCATCTGGAAAGCTTCGAGAGTGTGTTGAGTTTATTGTTCCTGAGAAATGATACACTTTGCTGCTCGCATATAGTCATCAAATGCATATGGTTACCTTACCTCAGGGGCAATCCATTGACTTGAGCCGCTTACCACAAGACCCACACTCCCACTGATAGCCCTTCCTCACTGTACGTGTGAGAGTGGCTTCGAGTGTTTTATTTTCTTTTCTTAGCTCGACATAAATCATATCGTAACAGTCTGCTGAAAATGATACTTCAACTCGTTTGAGCATATGCATATTGGATTGGTAGTTCTGCTCACTTACAAGTACATGATAATGGTTTTTGAGTTGATGGAATTTCATACGATAGCGGGATCGAGGTGTCCAAAATATGTTGCATGCAAAGACAATTTATTTTGTCCTGATAATGATGTTTGTGGTCTAATGAGGCTTGACGATTAGTCTCATTCTTATAACATGCGTCTTCTGCTTACAAAATTTTCTGAACCCTCTTGTGATTTATGATATGTGTGTGGCAAATTTAAAAACTCAATGTTCTTAATCCTGGAACACGTTTTTTTTTTAAATTTCAAAAGGTACCTAAAATTTTGAACGACATCCATCATGTTTCAGATAACGCTCAGCACTTTGAACTAAAGTTAGTATAGGAAGAACCGACAAAATTTATGGGAAAATTTATATTCCTTACTTTGGGCTCCAGGCGGCCCTTTAATTGATTATTTTGTCCGTGACTTCCGATTAAAGGTATAGATTAAAGGTACACTCAGTAGCAAAAAAAAAGCCGAGCAAAATTTTCTTCCAAAAACCGCGTTGTTCAACCTCCTGTTAATTTGTCAATTATCAATATTTTTGAATGAAAATTTGACAATTTAATAAACAATGTATAGACCTTAGGTGACCAAAATTTCATGTTAATTACATTTATGAATTTGGAGTTATCATAAAATATATGAAAAAAGTCATTTTTGGGCATAGCAATTTAAAAAATATGTATTTCTGTGAAAAAATCAGGTAGCGTATTAAAAATTTCTTCATAGCTTATAAAAGTCTAAAAAATATTGTGGACAAAATTTGAACTGTTTCAATAAAGTGGTTTGGACTACAGCTGGCGTCAAAGTTGACGTACCAACATGAGCATTTCCCTTTTTCACCCGATACTGACCTTGCTGAAATATCGGTGCAAAAAAAAGCCGAGGTGAATTTTATTAATAATACTGTATAACATTGTATACGTAGTTTTCACAAACCAATTCATACTGAATGCCATATTTTCAAAGTTCTTCTTGGGATACACTAGTTATTTGGGATATTTGACGCGTAACAAATCATGTGTATTAATAAAGGGTGTATTCGATAAAAATGGCACACAGCAAATCTTCTGTAACTTTTGAATCGTATGAGTAAAAAACCTAGAAATTTGAGTAGATCTTATCCATAGTGTATTATTTACATCTGCCAAGTTTCATAGTTATACATTTAGTAGTTACAGTCGTCGAAACAAGAAATTGTCCGTGAGAAAATGTTGTGCACTCACAATCAAAATCCAGGGGCGTCCCACCGGTGGATTGCTAAAAGGCTTGGAATGTCAAATACAGCTGTGTTTCGTGTAATAAGAACCTTCAAGGAGCGTCTAAGTGTCCAAAGGAAGGAAGGAAGTGGTCGTAAAAGTGGTCCAATGGACAGTAAAATGGCCAGGAAAGTCGTACAACAATTCAAGAACCGTCCAAACATGTCAATTCGAGATGTCGCTAAAAAGTCTAAGGTGTCAGTCGGTTTTGTGCAGAAAACCATGAAGCGTGCTGGGTTACATGTTTACAAAGTGCAATAAGCCCCAAACCGGAATGAAAAACAAAACATCACTGCGAAAACCCGCGCCCGGAAACTTTACACGAAGCTGCTCACCAAATCCGGTTGCATCGCGATGGATGACGAAACATACGTCAAGGCCGACTTCCGTCAACTTCCTGGGCAAGAATATTTCGTTGCCAAGTCGAAGTTCGATGTTCCGGAGGATGTTCGAAAGAAGAAACTATCGAAATTTGCAAAAAAGTTTCTAATCTGGCAGGCGATTTGCGGATGTGGTGAAATAAGTGCTCCCTTCATCACTTCCGGAACAATAAACGGTGCGATTTACATGGAAGAGTGCCTTAAGAAGCGTCTCTTGCCATTCATTAAGAAGCACAAAGGATCAACCCTGTTTTGGGCTGATCTAGCATCCTGCCACTACGCTCGAAACGTATTGGAGTGGTACCGAGCCAACGGAGTCAATTTTGTGCCAAAGGATATGAACCCACCAAATTCACCGGAACTTCGTCCAATTGAAAAATTCTGGGCAATTATGAAAACGGAACTTCCCAAACATCCCAAAACTATAAAAACAGAGCTAGAATTGAAGAAAATTTGGGTAAAAACAACAAAAACACTGGGAAAATCGGTTGTACAAAATTTGATGGGTGGAGTGAAAAGGAAGGTGCGGGCATTCGGGATGGGAGACGAAATTGAATAAAACAAATGTTAATCAGTTTAATTTTGATGAGTATATATGTGTGTGCCATTTTTATCGAATACACTCTTTAAGATGAATTCACCTCGGCTTATTTTTGCACCGATATTTCAGCAAGGTCAGTATCGGGTGAAAAAGGGAAATGCTCATGTTGGTACGTCAACTTTGTCGCCAGCTGCAGTCCAAACCACTTTATGGAAACAGTTCAAATTTTGTCCACAATATTTTTTAGACTTTTATAAGCTATGGAGCAATTTTTAATATGCTACCTAAATTTTTCACAGAAATACAGATTTTTGAAATTGCTATGTCCAAAAATGACTTTTTTTACATATGTTATGATAAGTTCAAATCTATAATATTTATCAACATAAAATTTTGATCACATAAAGTTTATATATTTTGTATAATGTTGTCAAGTTTTCAGTTGAAAATATCGATAATTGACAAAGTTACAGGAGGTTAAACATGGAGTTTTTTGCTAACAAAATTTTGGTGGGCTTTTTTTTTTGCTACTGAGTGTAGTTTATTTTCACGGTATGAGATGGCCATACTAATAAAGATTAGACTCGGAAAAAATGCGGAACTTTGTTTTGGGTGTTAATTTTTATAGCATGAGAAAAAATTAATGACATTTTGGTTAATACTAGTTTAGTGTGTTATGTTTATGTGTCCAAAATTTTATCGCGATCTGTCAAGTAGTTTTCAAAATGCATTCGAAACAAGAAGAGCTACGACAGCAAATCTTGGACGCGGTGATCGATACTCCTGGTCAGTCGCACAGATGGATCGGCAAAAGGCTTGGAATCCACCATTCCACCGTGTCCCGCATTGTGAAGATGTTCCAGGACACGAAGCCGAAAACCAAAAACGGAATACCCAGAGAAGGCGCGGAAGATAAAGCAGTACTTTAAGAATAACTTTTCCACCCGAGACGTGGCCAAAAAGGTCAATTCGCCGAAGTGGTTCGCAGACCATGAAGCGGGCTTGGTCAAGCCAGGCTGTCTCGTCATGTACGACGAGACATATATCAAGGCGGACCCCAAACAAATCCCCGGCCTCGAGTTTTTTGTCGGTACGTCCCACATGGAGGTTCCAGAATAGTTCTGGAAACGAAAGATGGACAAATTCGCGAAGAACTACCTTTAGTGGCAGGCGATCTGTGAGTGCGGACGGTACAGCAAGGCGTTCGTTACAACCGGCACCATGCACGGGCAGATTATCGAGAGGAATGCTTGCAGAAGCGCTTGCTGCCCTTCCTGTGCTCTCACCGTGGTCCCTCGCTGTTCTGGCCGGATCTCGCTTCGTACCATTACGCCAAACCTGTAATGGATTGGTACAAAACGAAGAGCATTAATGTGGTCCCGAAGGAGGCGAATCCGCCAAATACACCAGAACTTCGCCGATCGAAAAGTTTTGGGCGATAATGAAGCAGAGAAGTTGAAGAAAAGCGGAAAAACATTCAAAACCGATGAAACTTTGAAGAAAAACTAGGAGAAATTGTGTAAAGAAGATGGACAAAGCCTTGCCCAAGATCTCATGAGCTGTGTTAAGAGAAATGACCGAGCATTCAGCTTGGGGTAGGAAATTTAATAAATAAATTATGCCAAAACATAGCTAGTAAAAAGTTATATAATCCCTGAAAATTTAAGAAGCATCCGATTTAAAATGAAGTTTTGGTGATCATTTTTGTGTGTCTCATTTTTTCCAACTCCAGTCTTTTAGTAATGAAGACGCGAAGAACGATAGTCAGCAAAACCTAAAAATATAGCATATAAAAAAAATATCTCCACACATCGCCAATTATATCAAAATATTGTGCAAAAATGACCATTCTCTCAAAAAAATAATATGAAACGGAAGGGGACTCTTTGATCCCGAGTCCATGAAAACCTTAAATTAACTAAAAGAATCCGTGTTTACACAACCAATGTTGCAGTAAAAAAGGTGTTTTTCATTTTTTTTCTTTGAATAATGTTATATAACCTTCAATTTGCGTCTTTAGTTGATAAAATCGGCTGAATGGTTCAAAAGTTATGATTTCTTTTTAAACAAATTATTTTTGAAAACAGTCAGCATTTTGGACCACCCTAACGCAAGAAATAAAAAAAATACTGGTGGAATATTTTTGATAAAGAACCAGACTACCAATTATCATGAAATTCTGAGAGATCGTATTCCTTTTTTACATGGAATTTCTGTATTCATGTATTACAAATAACTTAAAATTTATGATTTCTATAATAAATTAATAATAACTGTAAAAATAAAAGTAAAAATATTTATAACAATATCCCTGTGAATCCTAGAGGGTTTGAGCTGTTTAGTGGAATCCTTGTAACTATAAATTAGAAGAAAAATTAGTAATCTCCATTTAATTCCAACTACCTTTGCTTATCTTCGACAGATACGCGTATTTCGTCTACAATGTGCAGACTTCTTCAGTGTCTCGTACTAATAACTCGAATATCCCTGTATTTGCTGCCCAATTTAAAAGTCGCGTTAAATTCAGATTTTGTATCACTGAATGGCTCATGATATAGAGATGAGATATTGGAAATCACTTGTCTTGAAAATTCTATTGAATTTCTCAATCTTAAGATTTCGTTTTAATTTTTCTACATAAAATAACCCTCTAATGGAAAATAATCCAATGTTAACAATAGCCAACCGTGATGAAAGAGTTGTTTAAATGCTATTATTTTCAATATCCCATTCAATTTCTGATGTTTTCGGATTTCTTTTTAAATTTAGACAAAAAGGACCACCCTAATGGAAAAAAAGTAAACACTCCTAATGAAATATCAAATGTTGGATGAAGATAATTGGCTAACGATTACATAAGAGTTGTTTCAATACTATTGTCTTCAATGCTCTATTCAATTTCTAATTTTTTCGTTATTCTTTGAACCTCAAATCGGTATCCACATTAATTCGGACACCTTCAAATCATTGTAGCTTTTGAAATATTGCACGTAGTAAAAAATTTCACTGTGGCATAGCTGAGAGTCTATGATGAAGAAGAATATGATTGATGTTTACATTTCATGGTTAGTATTCAAGATGGCAACGAAAGAATAACAAGTGCGCGAGCGAATTTTGTACGGGCATTCGTCAAATCCTGACGTGTCAATACGGGACCTTGCAAAAACATTGGATTTGCCTAAGTCCACTGTTCACGATGTGCTCAAATCATTTTCGGAACGTTTGACGGTGGAGAGGAAACCGAGAAGTGACAAAAACATTGGATGCGCTGATCCTGTCATGGACCGAAAGGTGAAAAGGATATTAACGAAAAACTCAAGTCTCGCCATTCGAACGGTGGCTCGTAAAATAAGAATGTCGCCTGGTTTTGTCCAAAAATCAAAACAATGTTTGGTACTTAAGTCGTATGAAGTAAAAACAGTTCCAAATTGCAACGACAAACAGAACTTGGCAGCAAAATCACGGGCTCGACGTTTGTACTGCGAATATTTGACGAAGTTTTCATGCATTGTTATGGACGATGAAACATGTCCTGGAGGATATCAAGCAGCTTCCAGGGCTGGCTTTTTATTCTGCTATGGCCAGAAATGCTACAGCTGAGCATTCCAGTACGAAGAAGGCTTCGAAATCTCCCAAAAAACACATTGTGTGGCAAGCAATTTGCACGTGTGGCAAAAAGAGTAAATCTTTCGACACTACAGGCACAATCAACAAGGAGATCTCATTCCCTAGTTAACAAGCAAACGGTACAGTTCGTTTCTTCCGTGCTCCGTTGTGTTAATGGTTTCTCAAGGTGTATTAGCTCGAAGTTCAGTTTTTTTTTCTCCTCGACTTTATTTTGGCCGCAGTTGTCATCGAGTTTATTTTTTGACGTAGGACTACGTCTTTCATTTCTATACTGGGGCGCCGTTCTAAAATTTCTGAAATCGACCGCGTTACGGGTCGTTTTGGATATTTTGAGCGATAATAACTAAGTCATTGCATAAACGATTTTCATATCGTTTGCACCAATCGATTGGAAATAATTCTACGTATCAGTTTTAGTAATCAAGTTAATTGATTTTTAACATGAACTTATTAAAAATAACGTAAATGTTAGGTGATGTCTTATAATTTCGATTCGCAGAGTAAATTAACCAAATTTCCTAGCACAGTTTTCAAATCTAAGCAAGAGACGTCTCCCATCGTCTTCTTATTCTTATTCTTTGTTCTCGAGAGGTAGATGCTGTTTCACGCTAGTGTTTGGCGAAACATCTGATTCCCCTCCCCTTTTAATGAATTTGATTCACATTGCTTTAGTTGATACCCCCTTTTGTTCATGCAATGGTACCCGATGCCATGATAAAAGGCACATTTCCGAACAAATGCCTCATTCTTTTTTTGACATTCCAGTTTGAACAAGCGACACGTTCGGTCGTGTTTTTCGCTCGCGCTCTGAAAAGTTTTCGGTTTATTTCGTTCGCTCTTTCGTTTGGTGCGTGGTGCACTGTTCTCTCTCGCGTTGTGTGATACACAGTCCGACCCTGGTATGGGAAGCCGCCGCGTGTTGACGTCGGCACAAGTTCAGCTGGGAAACGTTCCCGATTGAATTCACCCGATGATGTGCTGTCATCTAAAAAGCTGCTAGCTAACAATCGGTACGCCGTTCTGGAGAACGGCGATACAACGAAAATAGAGAAGAAGGAGAAATTGCCGCCGCTTTTTGTGAAGGGATTCCCCGAAGGCTTGCTCGACAGGGTGTACCACTACATCAACAAGGGCCTGCGGTGCACAATCCAGCTCTGCTCGCAGGGCTATAAACTGATGGTTTCGGCGCTTCCCCATTTCAACGCTGTCAAGGAAATATTGAAGCAGATGAACGTGCAGTACTACACGCACGACATCGAAGCCGACAAACCCTTCAAGGTGGTTTTGCGTGGCCTCCCGGAGAAGAAGACGGAGGAACTGGCCGCCGAGTTAAAGGCCAATGGACTGAAACCGGTGCAAATTAATAAAATGCGTCGGCATGATATCTCGAGAAGCTACCGGGATCAGCTCTACCAGGTGCACTTCGAGAAGAACTCGACGTGCATGAAGGACCTCCAGAACGTCAGAGCGCTGTTCCACATCGTCGTGAAGTGGGACCGGTACCAACCGATTCACCGCGACGTAACTCAGTGCCAGAACTGCCTGATGTTCGGGCATGGCACCAAAAATTGCCATATGGCGAAGCGCTGCGTTGACTGCGGCAAACACCACGAAGCCGATGCTTGCGAACGGATGGAGGATGCCGAGCCAGTGTGTGCCAACTGCGGTGCGGCGCACAAAGCTACCAGCAAGGAATGCCCGAAGCGGGCCGAATTCATCGCGATTCGGAAAAATCATCAGCGAACAACCAACCCGGCCATCGACGACGATCTGGTCCGCCTCCGGCCCTCACGACCGAGAACTTTCCCGCTCTCCCAACACGACAAGTGCCACCAAACCGTCCGGTTCCCAGTCGGCCATCGGTTCAACATCGGTTCGCAGCTGCAGCAACCCAACCATCCCAAAGCGATCTTCCAGGACCGTCGTTCTCCGGTGCAACATCTGGTGCGATCGATGATTCGATGCTCTCAACGGAGGAAGTCGTTGCAATCCTGACCCAGGCCATCATCATCAAGCGATCCTGCAGAACACGTGGAGAACAAATCCAGGCGATGATTGCGTTCCTCAATGGACCGTGAATTCGTCAATATCGCCAATTGGAACGCTTGCTCGCTGAAGAGCAAAAACATGGAGTTCATTAACTTCCTCAACGACCGGTCCATTGACATCGCAATCATCACCGAGACGCATCTCAAGCCTGAGATCAACGTGTTCCTGCCAGATTTCCGTTTGATCAGACTCGATCGAACCAGTTCCGCCGGAGGGGTGTCGCCATCGCCCTGCGTACCAACATCAACTGCCAGATGCTTCCGAGTCTGCAGCTTCAATTCGTCGAAGCCATCGGAGTCAAGGTCGAATCCACCGTCGGCCCTATCACCATCATCGCGGCCTATTGTCCCAAACAAGCAAGCACAAACAACGGGACTGATAGGATCTTGCGAAACGACATCATCAAGCTCACTCGGAGGCATGGGCAGTTTATTATCGCCGGTGACCTGAACGCAAAACATGAAACCTGGGGAAACGCACGACGAAACAAGAACGGCTCCATCCTACACGACGACCTGGAAGAGGGCCACTACACCATCCTGGGCCCGGATACTCCCACCCGGTTGAGCAGATCCGGGTTCCACGCTACGATAGACATCTTCCTCACCAACATGGGCAACAACATCGGTCAGCCGATCGCACACCAGGAGCTCAGCTCAGACCACTATCCGGTGGTGGCTGAAGTTGGGTCCTGCGTCAACCGGCATTCGGTAACCAGGCGAAACTACCATCGCGCCAACTGGGTCCAGTTCCGTCATCAAATCGACAACACGGTCGATTACGATAGACGCCCCGAATCAACCGACGACATCGATCGGCAACTGCAGTCGATCGAGCAGGCGATCTCCCAGGCCCGGGAGCACCACATTCCGGAAGTAACACAGGTGAGCAACTCTTACCTATTGATAGTCTCACTAAAAACTTGATCCGTCTTCGAAACACCACTCGCAGACAGTTTCAACGTACTGGTCTGCCTGCGTTAAAATCAGAGTGCAATCGTTTGAACAAGATCATTAAGGCCAGAATGGTGGATCTCAGAAACAATAATTTTGCCAACAAAATCCGCGCCCTCCCAGATTGTGCTAAGCCGTTCTGGAAATTAACTAAAATTCTAAAACCCAGCCTAGGCCCATTCCACCGTTGATCCCACTAGACAACAATGACTCTAAGGATCGTTTGATTACTCCCGCTGAGAAGGCTGCTGAGATAGGTCGACATTTTGTCAGCTCACACAATCTTGGACAGAACATCGTCAGTCCTCACGAAGCTGCCGTTAACGAGCATGCGAATAACATCCATCTATATCCCAATGATTTTTCGGAGGAACTAGAAATCACAGCTGACGAACTGTCGAACTATATCAAAACATCGAAGAACATGAAGGCCCCAGGTTTCGACAAAATCCTGAATTTGGAACTCAAGCACTTGAGTTCCCAATTCTATGAACATCTAGCATTAATTTTTAATCAATGCCTTAGACTTAGCTACTTCCCCTCGTGCTGGAAGTCAGCTAAAGTCATACCCATCCGGAAGCCTGGGAAAGATCCTTCATGTTCCAAGAGCTATCGACCCATCAGCCTTCTCTCGGGAGTATCAAAACTTTTCGAGAAAGCAATTTACCGTCGGCTCCTTGCATCTACCGACGAACTCAACATCCTGCTTGATGTACAGTTTGGCTTTCGACGCGGTCGATCAACGGTACATCAACTGAATCGAGTCACTAACATCCTCAGGCGAAACAAGTCTGTTTCGAAAACATCTGCCATGGCCCTTCTTGACGTTGAAAAGGCGTTTGACAACGTCTGGCATGATGGCCTGGTGTACAAGCTGCATCGGTTCAATCTTCCAGTCTTCCTGGTGAAGATGGTAAAAAGCTACCTATCAAACAGGACATTCAGTGTTTCGCTGCATGGTGCAGTTTCTGATGCGCAGGAGGTTTCCGCCGGTGTTCCGCAGGGAAGCATACTAGGTCCACTTCTGTTTAACCTGTTCACCTCGGACATACCCCCACTCCCTGAAAACGGATCTCTGTCGCTGTTTGCCGATGATACCGCAGTCGTCCACAATGGTAGGGTAGTGAGAGCGATCGCATCGAAACTGCAGCGAAGCCTGAATGTTCTGTTGAAGTATCTCACAGACTGGAAGATCTGCATCAATGCAGCGAAGACCCAGGTCATCCTATTTCCACACTCGAAATCGCCCAGACTTGTTCCGGCTGAGGATGTTAAAATTTGTCTAAACGGCACAACGGTGGAATGGACCAATGCAGCCATCTATCTTGGCGTAACACTAGATAGCAAGCTGAACTTCAGGGTACAGATTGACAAGACAGTCACAAAATGTAACATTCTGTTGAAGCTTATGTACCCTTGCTACACAGAAAGTCTACATTGTCCCTGAAGAACAAGCTTGCTATCTACAAACAGATCATACTCCCGGTTATCGAATACGGCATGCCGATCTGGGAGAGCTGCGCGAAAACACACCACCTGAAACTACAGCGGGTTCAAAACAAGTTCCTCAGGATAATCCTGAACACACCTCCGCGGACGAGAAATACTGAGATCCATCGTCTGGCCGAGATTAAAACACTCAAAGATCGTTTTAGTGAGACTATCAATAGGTACAGGACACGTTGCCACCTATCAGACCACCAAGTCATTCGGGACCTGGTACCCCTTCCCTAGGATTTTCAAATTGTAGTTATTTTAGTTAGGTAGGTTATCAAATTATTTAAATTAAACCAACCAATCCCAATAAGGGATATTATGTAAATTAGAATAACCAAATAACGCATCACACCTCAAATAAGAATAATACAAGAAGAACAAAGATGAAGAGCCCCTCTGGCTAAGCAATTACCCTGTTTAAAAATTAAATGTAAACATTGAATCAAAGAAAAATAAAAACACATTTTACTAC
>JASCZW010015066.1:0-21414 GCA_034211315.2 Aedes japonicus
AGGAGGTGGCAATTAACGCCGACATTAAGGAAATGTTCCACCAGGTGTTCATCCGACCACAAGATCGCCAAGCATTACGGTTTATTTGGCGAAATCACGTTTCAGAACCGGTGCAAGTTTTCGTGATGGATGTCGCCATATTTGGTGCAACCTGTTCACCAAGTTCGGCGCAGTTCGTAAAGAACCTAAATGCAAGTGAGCACTCGGAAGAATTTCCAAGGGCCGCAACCGCGGTAGTAGAGAACCACTATGTTGACGACTATTTAGACAGCGTCGACACGGTCGATGAAGCAGTACAGTTGGCCCAAGAGGTAAGCACAATTCATGAACGTGGAGGATTTGAACTTCGACATTGGCTGTCCAATTCTTCAGAAGTGTTAATGCGTATCGGTGAAGACTCATCGGGGTCGACAAAGAATTTCGTGATAGGAAAAGGTGGCGGTTCAGAACGAGTTTTGGGTATGATTTGGCTTCCTCTAGAGGACGTTTTTTCTTTTGCTATACGCTTTCACAAGGACCTCGAAAGATTGCTGAACGGTTGTGTTTATCCTACAAAAAGAGAACTTCTAAGTCTAGTTATGAGCATTTTTGATCCTCTTGGGCTGGTGGCAAACTACGTTATCCATGGTAAAGTCTTGATACAAGATGTTTGGAGATCGGGCATAGCATGGGATGAAAAAATACCGGAGGTAATCTATCCACTGTGGCAACGTTGGGTTCTAGCTCTCCAAGACCTCGGACAGAGTGAGAATCGAACGCTGCTATTTTCCTGGTACTGCCCGAAAGCCTTCGAAACTCTTGAATTGCATATTTTCGTAGACGCGAGTATGACCGCCTACGCTTCAGCTGCTTACTTTCGAATCGTAGATCGCGGGAGTGTTCGATGCGCTTTAGTAGCATCAAAACCAAGGTGGCACCACTCAAACAACTTTCTGTACCACGACTGGAGCTGCAAGCGGCTGTTATCGGTACACGACTTATGAAGACCATTATTGCGAGTCACACAATTCCGATTAAAGAAAGGTATTCTGGAGCGATTCGAACACTGTATTAGCGTGGCTACGATCAGATCAAAGAAGGTTTCATCAATTTGTGGCTTTCCGAGTTGGTGAGATCCTAGAAGAATCTGAAGTATCCGAATGGAGAAAGGTGCCTACGAAGTGGAACGTTTCAGACGAAGCTACGAAGTGGGGAAACGGCCCTACTGCTTCCGGAAAGAAGTAGGTGGTTGCGAGGTCCAGAGTTCCTTTACAAGGATGAGCTAGATTGGCCGGAACAGGACGGTGGAATGGACCACCTCTGAAGAAATTAGAACGATTAACATCCACCGGCTTACAGTAGCAGGTGAAACTATTCAATTTGAGCGGTTCTCAAAGTGGGAACGATTGCTGAGAACTGTAGGTTACTTGCGACGATTTCGAGATAACTGCATAAAGAAAAAGAACAAGCTGCCGTTTCCTGATTCTAAAATTATAAGCAGAGAAGAACTGCAGCAAGCAGAGCTAGTGGTGTTGCGGATAACTCAACGTGAAGCATTCGCAAGGGAATACGCTACGCTGGAATTCAACCAACAAGTCACTACGAACCAGCGCAAAGTAATTGAGAAGAACAGTAGAATATATAAGCTGTGTCCTTTCCTCGGAACTGATGGTGTAATACGGAAGGACGGAAGAATCGGCGCTGCTCCTTGGTTGTCAGAAGATGCAAAGTTTCCTGCGATTCTGCCAAAAAATCACTACGTGACAACACTCATCATCGACGGCTATCACCGAAAGTTTGATCATGCAAACAATGAGACGGTCGTGAACGAGTTCAGGCAAAGGTTCCATGTGTCCGAGCTCAGAGCTGCTGTAGGAAAGGTAGTAAAGAATTGCTGGAGATGCAAAGTCCGCAAAGCGATTCCGCAGCCTCCTCGAATGAGCCCACTCCCAGAAGTGCGTCTTACTCCATACGTTAGACCGTTTACCTTCACTGGTCTAGACTACTTTGGACCGATATCTGTCAGATTTGGTCGTGGTTGTGTGAAACGCTGGGTGGCATTATTCACCTGCCTAACGACGAGGGCAGTACACTTGGAGTTAGCATTCACGTTGACTACGGAGTCCTGTAAACTAGCTATCCGAAGATTCATCGCTCGACGTGGTGCACCTCTTGAGATATACTCGGATCAGGGGACGAATTTCCAGGGTGCCCGGAAGGAACTTCTGCAAGAAGTCCGTAAGATGAACAATGAATTAGCCGCAACGTTCACAAATGCAATTACTCAATGGAAGCTAAATCCCCCCTATGCTCCACATATGGGGGGCATCTGGGAAAGATTAGTGCGCTCAGTGAAGAATTCTTTGGCCGCCATGGAAATGTCGAGGAATCCGGATGAAGAAACACTTATCACCGCCTTAGCAGAGGCGGAGTCAATTGTGAACACTCGTCCACTCACGTATCTTCCTTTAGATTCGGTAGAGAGTGAAGCGCTAACCCCGAACCACTTTCTGCTTTTAAGCTCCAACGGAGTATCCCAACCAGTCGTTATCCCGTTAAATGAATCATCGGCTATGCGTTCGAACTGGAAGCATATGCAGGTCATGCTGGACCGTTTCTGGAATCGATGGATCAGGGAATACCTACCAGTTATCTCGCGTCAATCAAAGTGGTTCGGGGAGAGAAAACCGGTACATGTAGGAGACTTGGTCATGATCGTCAACGAAACAAAGAGGAATAGCTGGGAAAGAGGAATCATCGTAAAGGTGTATACAGGAAAAGACGGGCGTATACGCAGTGCGGACGTGAGGACTGTGACGGGCATATTTCAGCGTCCGTTGACTAAGCTGGCAGTTTTGGACGTGCTGGAAAACGCTGGTATAGCTGAAGGAACTTCAAGCAATACGGGGCGGAGTATGTGCGCAACGGTACAAGACCCCCGTCATCGGCAAACGCTGTCGACACCAATTCGACCTAACGGTTAACTGACAATGGCGAATGAAGTACGTTAGGCTCATAGAAGGCATTTTTAAGTTGTCAGTCGTTGTTATTAAGGCACAAGGAACACGGAATAACACATTAAAATATATTGTAAAATTTTTGATCTATTTATCATACTGTAAGTACACGTTTTGCATTAAAATACACATAACACTAATTGAAATACATATAGTTTACAAGGAATCAACATATAAACATTATATATTGTTACAAAACAGACGGATTGTAAACGAAGAGGATTAAAATTGTAAGTAACCTAAAACATGTTGAAAACGCGCATTATAACTAAAACAGAAATACAATTACAGCTAAAGCTTACTCTAAACCCAAACCACGAGTTTGTCTTGAAGAGGTCCGAACGAATTCGCCGTCTCCGTAACAGCAAGACTATGTAGGGCCCATACTTTTATCATAGAGAGCACAATTTTCATCCAATCTTTATAAAATTTTGGAACAAGAAACTTCAAATAGTGTTCAAAATTTAAAAAATACATTTGTTGTAATATGAGGAAGTTGATTTTTCGACTTTTTTCCGCCTTGGAATCACTGTGCGATGTGGTACTCAAGTCGGTGAACCTGCTTAATGTCCCCCAGCTGCGTCCCATCGAGAATCGCTTGGCCAACCTGAAGCGTAAGATCTACTCCTAAATTTGTCGTGAAAACAGAAGAGGAAATGATAAATAAAGCGAAGAAAGAACTCAACAACATGGTAGCCATGTTATACAACGCATGTTTTTGTCCGCTATGGCGAATGTTCCGGTTAACTGCCGGAAGGCCGCTCGCAAGGGCGTAAAATTGTTTTGCAAGTAAGCTTAAATAACTACCTTCCGTGGTGAATTTATCAAAAGCAATTATTTGTCAAAGCTTTTTTTTCCGAAGATCTCGCCAAAAGCCAGTAAATGCATCAGGACCATATAATTTAATTTTTTTTCATCGGAAAAGATCACCTAGAGTTGAAAAACAAAAATTTAAATTTAAAAAAACTGAACAAAATAGAGTTGAGTTCATCAGTTTCAAAACACCCACTTGCGTGCCATGAGTAAATTCTATTCGTCTCTGTTTATGCACAGGGTTCAGATTTGGTGCCTTGTTTATTTTTGACCGAATAATGTTCGGACTTTTCTGCAAAGCCTTCCGAATTGTTTCATCACAGACTGACAAACTGAGAGTAAACTTGATTTTAGAGTAAAGTGGTATGATGAAATTTGAGACCAATTTCACAATGCTTCCCTTATCCCTTGATGACAGCTTCGATTTTTTTGGCTTTCGTTTGCTCGTAGCATATTTTTCTAGATCCTTCAAATAATCTCGCATAAGTTTATCCGATTGGCTGAGTCTACGTCCAATTTCTCGAATTAAAACACTTTCCTGCCTACAGGGTTCAAGCATTCCCCTCTCTTCCTTATTAAAACACTTCTTCTCGGCATTTTTGAACAATTTTAGCAGGATTTACTATGCCAAATTCTACAAACCAAAGCAATACCTCATGAGCGACTATAGAAAAAAGGAGGCTCAAATGAATGAAAACAAATGAAAACATACGTTTATTTGACAACTGTAGCACAAACACTATCAAAATATAGTATGCAGAACAAACGTTTGACTGATACAAACAGACACACATCCCTGCATGCATTGGGTGCACCACAAACATCGCACGGTGAGTAAAATTAGGAGTGCGGCAATAAAAACTAGGCTCAGTTTGCTTTAGGTGTGGCCCAGTTAGAATTGGAACATAGAATTTTGCGCATATTTCGAATATAAATTAACAAAATAGTAACTAAAATCTTCGAGTTTACGTGAACTTTAGAGGGAAAATACAATAAAAAAATATCATGTCGATTTCGAAGACATTTGCGGATTTTTCCCGGAATACATTTCATCAACCCTTAAGAGACGAACTAGCCCAGGAGGCTAAAAGTCTCTTTAATAAAGAAAAAAAAAAAAATCATCAACCAGCGCACATTATTCTCATCCATCGTTTTGGCAATCTTATTCCACTTGGTTCTCAATTCATTGATACTTTTGACGACACTGCTATTCACCTTCATAATAGCCCAACATCTCTCTATCGGTTTGAGATGGGGACAGTTTGGTGGGTTAAGTTCTTTAACTGAGTATAAACTGAAGCCCGTTGGTTTCATACCCCTGTAGCACTGTTTTACTGCAATGACAGCTTGGAAGATCTGGCCAAAATATGACAGGTTCATTGTGGGGTCTGATGAATGGCAATATTCGCTTTTGGAGACATTCCGTTCTGTGCAGCTCTGAATTAAATGTCTTATCAGTGATGAAAACCTTGGTCCTCCTACCGCAGCTACAGATGCCTTGCCAAATCATGTATTTACGTTCAAATTTATCTGCAAACACAAACTTGAATTTGGCTCCCCGAGCCGTAGCCAAGTAAAATGTTTGTCCCGGTAGTTGTTTGAAATTGGCCTTTACATAGGTTTCATCATCCATGAGGAGACAGCCTCTGATATTTTTCAACACCTGATCATACAGTTTTCTGGCACGGATTTTGGTCACATTCTTCTGCTTTTGATCCCTATTTGGTTGTCTACAAGCACGGTATGACTTGAAGCCTTCACGGAGACGAATCCGTTGCACGGTACTGCGTGCGGCGCGAAACTTTTTGGCAAAATTGCGGTCACAATTATGTTTCTTCTTTCTTCTTCCATGTTGTATTTTTCTGTTCTTCTTGTTATAAGGAACACATAAGATGTCATAGTTTACAAATTCGACCACTAGGGTCGCTTTAAGAATCAAAAATGTTTGTTCCAATATTAAATGGGCCACACCTTACAAGAAATATATCCATCTTCAATTTTACTTATGACCGCACTGAGATTGCAAATCAGCACAATTAGTTATTTCAAGCTAAACATTACATAAGGACAAAATAAACAAAATTGAGTTTGATGCCGATTTGCATAGCAGATCGATGCTTTTCGATGTATTATATGAAAGTTTTGCAAAAAGTTTTACAAATATATACTTTATTTTGACGATAACAAAACGTCCAATGTACAATCCGTCTTATAACACACAGCTCTGTTACATGGGTCATCTGTCAGATGTTTTTGTTTGCCCTTTGAATTTTGTTTGCCCTTTGAAGATATTCCGGAATGATAATATCAAGCATTGGATCGTTAAAAGTATTTATTAATGATAAGTTTTCGATGATACACCGTTTGGCATACGGTTTGACCGAATGGACGTTTTGCCTAAATACGATTGACAGTAAAACTCAAAAGAACTGCTCGTGTTTGAAAGAAGGAATAATCCCACATAAGAGTCATATATCGGGCAAGCGCTTGATTCAGAAGTCTACTTTTGGATACAGGAATATGTATCGTCATAAAAGGACAAGTGCAAAGTATCAAAAGAAGATATCTTTCTAAAGAACTGCGTATGTCTTCAAGATTATTAAATACATTCCGTCTAGCTTAGTAACATAATACACTTTTCCACCTAAAATCCGGAGATTAGGATGTTTTCAAAACATTCATACTTCTTATGAATATTAATTATTCCACTTGAACCTAGCTTAAGACTATTATGGCAAAGTCCAAGATTTCTTATTTCTATCTTAAGGGCTTATGCTGAAGCGTTCTTGGCGGCAACAATTATCTCAACATTTAGAGTTGATAAAACTGAGAATCTGTACTAGATATAGAAAATTTAATCACATCAGTTTGTATGTTTACTTGCTGTGAGCAACATGATAAAGTTTGATTCGATGTTCATTCAATAACGATCGAGATTTATCAATTCGAAGATAAGTTGACGAGAGAGAGATAAAAGATAGGAAAAAATACATAGAGCAGCGATTCACCTTAATCTCAAACCATACACATAAAACAAGCAAATACACATGTCAAAAGACATGCAGAACATAATCTAAGTTTACAAATATTTCTCACCGTAAAATTACGTACGGGACGGGTTTTAAATAGTTCTTGTATTAGCAGGGAAATTTGAAGAAAATGTACGTGGTCTGCAATTAGAACTGCCAATATTCGGACGTTAATCCCTTTGCTCACTTCTCATCAACCAGAACAAACATTCAGAAAAGAGTATCAGACTCAGAAAATTTCATAGCCATGGAAGAAAGTTCCCAATTGCAGAGACTTATTAAGAGCATGTGGAATGCTTTCCGATCATGAAAATGTTTTCTTCAGCTCCGCAATCTGTACGTAAACTAACAATATTGTATGAGAGCGATTTTTCACATATGTGCAATGGCGAAATGAAATAGGCTTGTTCACGATTTGCAGCTTGCGTCATGTTTCCTCTGATGGCATAATGTGAGCAGACTTCTTCAGCAGGAAGCATACTGATGATTTTCTGGATGAAGTATTTTAAAGCCTCAAAATGACGATCGAAGCGTGCTTTGCTCGAAGATGGAAGCAAAAACTTGTTCTCCCTTCAAATTTTGGAATTTAACCATATTTTAACATAAAGTTTTATTGTTTATTATTTTATTACTATTTTGAGTGGCTTATTTGAAGAAACCTGTTGCAAAGTTCGGACTGCGAAGTAGAAATCAGTGAATTCGAAGAACAGTTCCCGACGCGAGCAAAGCAAATAAAAAGTTTATTAGACAGGCAAGAAGACATGTTCGTACCGCAGACCATGTAGAATCGAAAGGAGAAGTGACACTTGCATGGGGTTCAAAGTGCGTTTAAAAGTCCTGAAGTGTCGGCAGATGGGTTAAATGGAGTTTTAGGAACAATCGTCCCAGCCAGATTATTAATCACGCAATTCAGTGTATTCTACGGGTACATGATTTCTGTCGGTCTTTAGGCGACGAATAAGTGAAAAATTGTGTAAATTAGCTCCAGAAAGAATTGTTTCAAATGAAAATCCCTTAAAGAACTTATTAAAAACAATGGAAGGCGATACTAACTTACGGAACATCGAAAGGAAACAAATAAAATCAACTGCTACGTACTGCTTGGCAACACTGCACGTTAAAATGGCATCCTGACAATTGATACTGACTGGGTGAGATGATTTCTACACATCAATATGTGAAGGTAGTCAACATGGAATTCAGCTAAGTATTTTTTATATTTTTAATACCAGAATAGTTTTTTTCTCTTAACGAATGTTGTGCAATGGGGGAGATTTCTTTAACCGCACATACATTTTTTTTCCGTTGTGTTCAATGTAAAGCATTTGCCAACCATGAATAGGATCTTTTTAAGATCTTTCTTGAAATGTATTTGATGCGAATTGGGATGATGACTGATTCAATAACGATACATAAAGTTGAACATTAATGCAATTAACGCAATGTTGTCGCAGCAATCTAAGAAATCTGACAAAAACTCTTTTACTACCCGTTCTTATATTTTCAAACATTCTTTTCAGAGGAACTGCCATTAAATGCTGAGAAGCAGCACTAATTGTTTGAGGATAAATGGAGCATCACTTAACCTTCTTAGACTAGATGCTCCCAACGACCATTTTAGAATAAACTGTTGTTCTATTGGTGTTTATTCTACAGGGCATTCTATTCAACTATTCTCTTGGACTTTTAATTTCCTTTTTCCTTTGATATCTACTGAAGGCTACGTGGGTTCCCCGTATCTTCTTAAGGGAGATACCAAATCCTCCCTATTTCCAACGGTTGCATGGACGTGGCCAGGTGAGCGATCGAGGAGTGTCTTCGTGGAGGTTATTGCGTGAAGAAACGTATCAGTAATCGTAATCAGGTTTCGTTTCATGGTGGCATGTAATGTAAACAACGAATTATTCCTCATCGTAGCTCCATCCACGAGGTGAGCAAGCGTCAATGCTAATACTAATGCTAATGCTAATGTATTTTAAATTTTCAAAATGACAATAATTAATTAGTTAGCAATCATGATTCATACATGCAAACATTAGACCTATAGATAGAGTTTATGTTCGTATCGTTAAATGTGAAATACATTGGGAGCTATACGAGTCTGAGATATATTTGCAATAACAACCGATGAAAACAGTTACCCCTGATTAAGCTTTTCCCTACCTTATACATTATAAACAAATGTTATGAACGGAAGGCGCAAATTTGGCCGAATTATTAGTGACAAACAATAAAAATAAGTACATACACACATTTTTGGAATCTTAAACAAACATCAAGTACTAATGTAATAGTACTGTTATTGAAATTTATTGGAAGGGTATTTCCTTATAAACTACCTATCAAAAGTTACTAAATTTGCAAATATATTTATCTATTTACGGGTTCTTCCTTAGCTCAGTCGGTCAAGGCGCAGTTGGAGTTGGAGGTGGCTGTGTTCGATCCACGGTCTGGTCTAGGAATTTTTTGGGCCCTGGGCATAGGGTATAGTTGTACTTGCCACACAATCATACTAATGCAAAAATGATGCCTGGAATCGAAAGCTCTCAATTAATAACTGAATTAATAACTGTGGAAGTGCATTTAGAACACTAAGTTTAGAGCAAGCAATAAGCGAATTGTGAAAGCAATAAGCTTGAAATGATTAAAAAAGAAAGAAAGAAGATTCATTTGTTTAAAGGAATAATATAACATTCTACTTAATCAAATAAACGGTGTTACGAAATTGAAAACTAGCTGGTTTGTCTATTTGCTTGTGTTACAACTAGTGCTAATAGTATAGGAAAATACCCAAGTAATTGTGGAGCTGTATGTATTAGCGTTACAATCTATTTATATGCTACTATAAAATACGGGATATAGAGTCAAACTGCATTATCTGCCCCCATTAAAGAAGAGTTAAAGTGAAAAAGGGCACCGTACCTAGAAGTTGATGAAAGACAATATCCATGTCTAGCTGCGCCTATCATCTGTGTAAAGGTGCCGGTATCTTCAGATTTCGCACTTAAATCGCAGACTAACTTGTAACGTTTTCTAACTCACTTTATTTCCGCCTTTCTTTCCTCACAATAACTTCCATTCTCTCTTTTCTCCTCTTTTCTCCTACTCTCCTTCTCCCACTCTCGCATCCTGTCAGCGTGTTGCTTGATCCAGCGTTTAGTCTATCAGTGCTCCCAGACCCTACAACCCCATCTTAACTTTCCAAAACTAATGAGAAACATAATCCTTAAATTTTGTTAGTGGTTGTCGCCCTCGTTGACATCGAACCAGATCTTGCTGCAGTTGAACTGATTCGTTGTTCGGTGCTTCTGCATCCTTGGAAATATCCTGGGTTTGGTCAGATGCGTCAGATGGTCAGATGCGTAACGTTCCGACGAAATTCACTTCTCTCCTGGTACTCTAATCCCTCAAGAAAGTTCCAAAATCTTGTTAACAACTGTCATCTCACATCGTCATGATGTAGTCTGAAGCACATTTTAACTAACTGCCTCCAGCAACTGCTCCAAACTGGGTTGATTTAGACTATTTTTGGCTCGAGACAGGAAACAGACAATAAATTCACGGTGCTTGGATTCCAGGAACTGCTCCAAACTGGGTTCGAATATTTCCACGGGGTTTCTCAAGATAATTCAGTCAGATTCCTTCCTCTAGTTAATTCCAGTGGGGGTCCGAACCCGACATGGACTCGATTTGTTGAAAGCTTGAGTCAAGAAACGTCAGGCGTTGCTCCCAGAACTTCTGCTTTTTTATAATTCTACCATGCCTACTGAGTGCAGCAGCTCGGATATTGTTTTGAAACTTTGCTTCAGGTATTAGAGAACGATACTATTCGACACTTTTCTTTTGAAAATTCCACCTTTCAATAATTAGATTAAAATCTCTTCTATTAAACTAAGTGGTAAAATGTGAACAAATTTTGTTTGCATAACCTTGGCAATCGGATTTGCCATTTTTCCAGCTCTGTATTGAATAGTGAAAATAATTACAAACATTAGTAATGGTGTATCTGAAGCAATAAAGTATTATCGTACTTGTTGCAATGAAGCATTTAGTAAAATGATGCAATTAAACATTGATAAGTAACTGTATATCACCCTTTAACGCATGTTTGATTGCTTAAATTCCCCAATGCTTCAATGCATTCGTAATGTGGGCTTAAAGCATTATTGCACGCATATTGCTGATTACATGCAGTGATGCATTACATTCGCTGAATTACAGTTAAATTACTGTAATACTTTAATGCTTGAGGTTACTTGGGTATGCTAATGCTTCGCTAATGCCATTTGCTCTTCAATGAAAGCAACAAAAGCAATCGAAAACTAATTCAACTGAACCTTTAACAGCATGCTTACTTAACTCTAATCAGCGCTTGATTGACATATCAATAAAATAACGAACTTTCTACGGCGAATGCGAATGGAAGAAATCTAATGAAAAACAAAACGGAAAATCACTACCTGATTGGACAACTAATGAACGATGAAACCATAAATATGGCAACGCAAACCAGACACACGATCCAACCGAATCTCTCCGTTGTCATCTTGGCCATCATATGTTCGGATCCAACTTAAGTAAGACAACATCTGCGCTATTTCGTTAAGTATCAGTTTCGTTTATTTATATATTTTTTTCTATTGAATTTGAAAATCACAACTATCAAGAAAAAATTTACTAGGCACTATCCGGTAGACAATCGGATAGACTATCACATTTTGGCATGTTGCTCGTATAGGAGGCATGTAGGAAATCTGCTCCAGCTCACGGCGGCCGGATCTGCTTAGTGACCTTTGTAGCTTTCTGGTTCATCGTGGTGAGCCTCTGGATGACTGCCAACCTTGGCGTAGGCCTCAACCAGCTCCTTTGGTAGTGGTGGTGGAGTTGGGATGTGCGAGCCATGGGCCTGGAATCCATTTTCGTCGGCAACGTAGCTCACCGAAACTGGAACACCATGAGGATCGACGTACGAGTACGATCCGTGGGCTACGTTGGATTCGTGGTCCTTAGTGCCAAAGTTCTTGACATGACCTTCCTCCTGAACCTGGATTCCATTGCCCGATTCGTAGGCATACTTGAACTGACCGTTGCTGCTCTGCAATAGCTCGCTGTGCACGATCGGAATGTGCTTGTGTTCCACATAGTGGTCACCACCGGCAGCGACTACGGCCATCAAAGCGGACAGTGCGATGAACTGTCAAAAAGAAATAAGCAAAATTCCATTCGTATTATTACTGACCCACTCAAATGCAACACACGGCATCCACAAAGAGAACACTCAAAATAACACAATTACACAAATCGCACAAAATCATCTTCCAATTAATTACAAAAATGCGTAACCAAATGCGTTTGAGCCTATTTTGAACTCTACTGCTCTCGTCAGAAACCGACTCACCAATTTCATGTTTTCTGTATTTTTCGAGATCTTGAGAAAATCTAATTACACGCTACAAATTTGCTGGCTGAATGCACACTGATACCTTCTGGACCATCGGCCTTGTCTATATATACGAGCTTGCCACTGACGGCATTTCCATCGCCGAACCACGCTGGCTTGATCTGCAAACCGAGAGAAAGATCGTCCCGCCCCTCCCTCCGTCCATAAATCCACCATGCACCGGACTTTCTTTGGTGAGCTGATGTTGCTGATGTTGCTGCTTTTCGTGTCTATTCCAAACGATGGTCGGGTGACGATCCGAACGTGGGCAATTAGAGGAAACGATCGGTCGATAAGTGATCGAATTACAATGTTATGTTTTGCTGTTGTTTCGTTGTTTCATATGGCTGCGCGTATGTTCAGTTTTTGAAGTCAAGAAATATGAGTTCTGTGGCGTGTGATTTTTGGGACAATTATACAGCTAATTACTGTTTTGAGACGATTTGGAAAACCATCTAATGTGAGGTCACGTGTTGCTGCATTTGTTGACCAAGAGCAAGCGATTTCAAGTCGCTCCATTTCTAATAACAGCCCTCAACAGAAAAGTTCGGCGTAACATAGCAGAGCATATTTTTACCACGACTATTGTTATGTCCTAGAACAAGGAACTGTGATAGTTTTACTTCTATCTTAGCATCGGAAATAAATCAAACATGGTAGGGTGGATAACATCTATGCGCTCGAATTCATCTTATTACTGTAAGCTCAACAAATTTTACTCTTCGAATCGGAACTAATCGGAACCAATTTGAACCTAGAAACTTAGTAGATGGATTACATCTTGAGCTCAATTCATCCATTACTGTAAGCTCAACAAATTTTACTCCTTGTGGGTTAACGCCAGACTCAATCAAATAAATTTTGTTTTATTTTTAAGTTAATCGGAACCAATTTGAAACTAGAAGATTGGGTTCAGTTTTTATCATACACTAGCTGAACTCGGTGCGAGTGCTGCTAGGCTTGTAACTAAAACCTATCCACGTTAAATCTCGGACACCAAAATAGTAGCTGCAAAAAAGATTTGCACATAATTCAACAAAACCGATTGTCTGTTTTAGAGGAATAGAGTAACACCTATCATAAGAATCGCAGTTGATCATTTTGTGATACACCTTTCACAATCAGGTTCCATACGGCATCCGGTACACCCACCGTGACGATTCTCCATTTTCTCATCGTAATCATCGGTACCATTTGGTTTCTTCTTTGTTTCGAAGAGTTTCCGCTCCATCTAGAGCCCAATACTTCTCTATTGTTCTGGACAGTTTGGTGGATTAGCTGTTTTTGGCACGTATTTCACCTCTTGTGCCTTATACTGGAGCTGGAGAATACTGGCTTCTGATAATCGGTAGCAACCGTTTTTGCAGACGTTCTGTCTTTACACCTTATTGATAGTGCTGGTAGAGACGAAACTTTTAGATTTTCGACCACAACTACATATGGCCTGCCAAATCAAATTTTTTTCGTGAATTTGGACACCTTTTTTGTCCGAAAATGCTCGGTATTGGCGTTTTTATGCAATTTTGGTTTAAAAAGCCAAACCCGGAAGCTGATTAAAGTCTTCGAGTACGGATGTTTCACCATCCATTATGATACAATGAAATGCCGTCCTTACACACTTAGAAAATTTTACAGTAGTAGGTAATTTTTACCGAACTTTCAACAGCTGAACTCTTGGTAATCCGATTCAACTGATTTCGGTAAAATTTGACCAGTTCCGGTAATATTTTTACCGGGATACTGTAAAATTCCACTGAAAGCCGGTAAATCGGATTACCGAACGTTCAGCTGTTGAAAGTTCGGTAAAAAATTACCGAACACTGTAAACATTTCTAAGTGTGTAGCACGACTTTTTGCAGTGAAATTTTGCTTGTCATCACGGTTGAACAACTTGTTTGCTTTGTACGCCTTCAGTCCTTGCCTCTGCTTCACTTTTTCTACGTATGATTTTGACTATCATCCAAGTTTGCGAGCCACATTTCGCACAGAAAGGTTGGGATTTTTCTGAATAATGACTATCACCTTCTAGTCCATTTGACGGTAGCATACTTTACGATTTCTTCCACTTCCTACCTTCAAATCCACAGTCAAGCACTGGTCAAATGATTTGCAATCACAAATCACGCTACTTTTCGGTATTTTTAGTTTCTTGACAAGATCGCGTAGATGAAAGGCTTGTAAGATGGAACAGCGCCACTTTTGACATTCACAGCGACAACACTATCGCGCTGACAAGTGTTGACCTCATTTTTTTGCTATTCTTCAATTTTTATTTGCTTTTGGAGTGAATACACTCATTCGATTTAGCTCTTTCAGGTTTCAATGTTCGAAAGTGTTGGTATTATTAAAACAAAAATTATTTCTTAATTTCTTATTGCTTAGTAAGCGGAAATTTCCCATCGATATCAAAAGGTAAACATTTGTGTTGGCTAGCATTTTTGGTGTATTTTTATGATCCAAAGGCATTTCCAAACAAATCGTAAAGTGAAACAATTTTTTGATGTTTTGTGTTTATGGCGTCATGTTTGTAAGATGGAACACTATTAGGCTTGTAAGATAAAACACATTTTTTTCGTTTTAAAACATATGAGTGATATTTTTTGTGTTTAGTAATGCCATGGAATCAACAATAAATTTAAATATAACAATCCATTTTTTGAAATTTCAATTTTTGATGAACTACGCACAGAAATCACTCTGCTTTGAATCAACAAAATATTTTGTTGGTATTTAAAACAAAGTTTGTATTTGTTTCAATTCTAAAAAGTTCCAAATCAATTCAAAATTTTATTCAAATTAAACCAATAAAATTATTTAAAGTAATCACCGCTGTGTGATTCAAGACAAGCACATTTATTTTTTAACTCAAATGATTAATTTATTGCTTGAACAAAGTATTTTGTCACCCTAAGAAATCACTGTGCTTTGAATCAACAAAATATTTGGTTGGTATTCAATGCAAGCTTTCTGTTTGTTTCAATTCATAAAAAAGTTCCAAATCAATTCATAATTCCATTCAAATCAAAACCAATATATTTTTTAAAGTAATCACTGCTGTGTGATATAAATTTAAATAATGTTTGCTTTATAACAACCACATTTATCGTTTAACTCAAATTTCTAATTTATTGTTTAAACCAAATTGTTTTTTTCACGCTAAGAAATCACTCTGTTTTGAATCAACAAAGAGATTTGTTGCGCTTCAATACAAGGTTTCTATTTGTTTCAATTCATGAAAAGTTCCAAATCAATTTAAAAATTTAATTGAAATCAAAGCAATCAAATTATTTAAAATAATCACCGCTGTATGGTATTCGTTTAAATAATATTTGATTTATAGCAACCATACTTATTTTTAAACGTCGTTTTAAACTTAAATGGTTAATTATTGTTTTAATAAAAATATGTAATATGAGCGCACATTTCATAGCTGCCATATTGCTGCCTCTGCTCTGGTTTTGTATGGAGTGCATGTATAAACATGTTAATTTGTAAAACAGATTATCAACGAATTATTCTCTTTGCAGATAACTGGAAAACAGCACAACTTGGAAGACGATTTAGAAAATAAGCTACCATTATGACTGCCTCTCCGCAATAGTTCTTCCCGAGTCCTGCATCCAACCACATGCACGATGTTATCTCCTGCAAAGTCCGATCCATGCTTTCCAACACGCCGTTCGGCAGGCGAAATATGGTGCGGTAATTATTTAAAAACAATAAAACACGATTCTCAGTTTTATAAAGCATGAAGTTTTATTTCAATCAAATGGTTTTGTTGTATTAGATCTTCGATGTTTATTATTTCAACAAATGCGTTTAGTTGATTTAACAAAATATTTCGTTTTGAACAATAAAACACGATGTTCAATTCTATAAAACAAGAAGTTTTATTTCAACTCAAAGGTTTTCTTGAATTACTTCATCATTGTTTATTATTTCAACAAATGCGTTTAGTTGGTTTAACAAAACATTTTGTTTTGAGCAATAAAACACGATGTTAAATTCTATAAAACATGAAGTTTTATTGCTACTCAAAGTTTTTGTTGAATTAGTTCATCAGTTTTATTGGTCCATATTTAAACCAAAATTTTAGTTGAATTGATTCCTATTTTGAATTGGTATAACTGCGTATTTTTTTGCGTGTGGCCATATTTTTTTTTATGACTATAAATAATCAGTTCCGTGGGCAAAGTTGGAGTCTTTTAGTTATTCTTTTGAAAGATTTTCGAAAAAACAAAAATTATTCATGTTACGAGCAAAAAACGGAACGTGTTCCATCTTACAAGCCTTTCCTATACTGATAAATTCGGATTTTGCTGCCGTTCGTACAAAATGATTCGTTATTGTATTTTATGTAACAAGAATGTAAACATGTTGAGTTTCAGCTGTCATAAAAAGGAAACGTTTCAGCGATCCGTTAAATAATTCAAAATCTACACTGAAAGAAAAGTGTTGGAAATTTAACGTAGACAGGCTTTATATGAATGAAAATTTAATAGAAGTGATGCGTTTATGGTTGTTTTTCGGTATAAGTTTTAATAAAATATTTTCGTTTGCTAATGTGTGAGTTGGATTGAAGAGTTTTTGGTGATGAAGAAGGAGATGTTCGCTCATCACCATGAGGCACCAAGAGTGAACAACAATGTTTTTGGCTAGAATGAAAGATATGAAGAGAAAGTTTTGATAGTTCCGCTAGTGTGCGGCAGGCTTGGAAATATAGCAGATGTTTTTTAGGAAAATTGAGCGAAAAGGGCATGTGTACAGTGGTACATTGTTGTTCACTCTTGGTGCCTCATGGTGATGAGCGAACATCTCCTTCTACATCATAATCGTTACTCCTCGCACGGAGAATATATAACATAACAATTAATGTATGAGTTTTTTGTATTTATTGTGTTTTAATTTTTGTTAACGAGCTGTGTTGCATAAATTTATTGACTTTGCCGTTCTAATGATGAACTTTCTTCACTTTCTCCAATAGTACCTACACATAACGAAAATGCGCGCTTTTGCTGACTACGCCAGTTTTGAAAACTGCCATGGAAATCTACAACAATTTCTGTATAAACTATTGCACTTTCCTGAAAACTGCCATAAATTTTGATAGCTCATACTAGTCATAAAAATTCTTCTGCAATGTTTAAATACCAATGTATTGTCATAGTAGAACTAAACGAAAATATGTGTGTTTTAAATTTATTAATTATCGATAGTTTCTACCATGGTTTTTCGCTCTTTGTAAAAGCATTTCAAAGACAAATTTTCTTCTTCGAACTACGCCTTATCCTGTCAGCTTGAAAATAATTTTCTCTTGATGTAGAAGGAGATGTTCGCTCATCACCATGAGGCACCAAGAGTGAACAACAATGTTTTTTGGCTAGAATGAAAGATATGAAGAGAAAGTTTTTGATAGTTCCGCTAGTGTGCGGCAGGCTCGGAAATATGACAGATGTTTTTAGGAAAATTGAGCGAAAAGGGCATGTGTACAGTGGTACTCGAACCAACGACATTTTTGCCTAACATCCCACTGCGGGGTAGGTCGAAGCACGGACTAAGTCCGCCACTTCAACAGGCAAAAATGTCCGGTTGGAAGACGCTCATGTACCACTGTGGCTTGTATAGTTATTCTAGCGATCTATTGTGTGCACTCTGTTTACCGATGCGCACATGGGAGAGGAACTCTCTCCTTTTTTGGGTTTGTTTTGATTCGCACCGACTGACGATCACTAAAGTTTTGCAAATTTTCTCTTGCCTTACCTAAGATTAGGGGTGATTCAAAAATGACGTCCACTCTTTAGGGGGGGAGGGGGTATCAAATTTGTGACAATATGTGACAGGGGGGGGGGAGGGGGGTTATAAAAATGTGACATCCAACAATTTTGCATTTGGTAATCTAAATTTGTCAGCGTTAATACGAAAACAAAAGCGTCGAAAAGTTTGAGTGTAAGGTAAATGAAAATACACATTTTACTTAGTTGTGTGAGTGCATAAAATTTTTTTACTGCTGTCATATATGTTCTTATCGTCAATGAGCACAAACCGCACGAGCTGTGCTTCATTCTGAAACTTCGTCGAAGTTTGATTTTGTTGAAAATCCTATTGTGTTGTATTTTGTCGTGCATACCCGCTGTGCAATTAACAAGCCAACCGTGGCGTGTGAATACTGGCGAGATATAAAAAACGAATCCTATCGTGAAGAACTTTTAAAATCGAAATTCAGCACCTTGAAAACGGAAGCTTCGAAACCGAAAGATATACTAAAGGTTTTTAAGCCAGCAGACCTTCTGTTGCGTATGTTTTTCGTCTAATGTAACTGTATATTTTTCAATATTTGAATAATAGAATTTAAGCTATCTGATCTAAATTTTAACGTGTTCGTAGTGTTACTTTGTGGTCGCTGTTATTCGCTAGAGGTATTGTGTAGACAGAAAATCGAAACAACTGTCAAAGTTATGTGGTAGCGTTAGTGCTCAAGGCGGTTGATTTCAAATCGACCCAGTTGGCTTTGGGATGGTACTGAACGACCTGGTCTCTGTCGCTGAAAATGACCCATTAGCTTCTGCACAGTGGTACTTCCCACCATTTTGACCACTTTTTGCCAATCTTTTTAAAAATTTTGGATGTCGTCCGCTGGTTTTATGAATTTTCGAAACTTTGCTTCGGTTAAAGCCCAAAAAGTCTCGATTTGCCGTGACTCTGTGCAGTTCGGCGGATTCATGTCTTTCGGCACGAAACATACATTGTGACTTTTGTACCATTCTAAAGTGTTCTGTGCGTAATGACATGATGCCAAATCAGGCCAAAACACTACTTGACTTTCGTGCTGCCTGATCATCGACAATAATCGCTTCTGGAGACATTCCTTAACGTATGTCTGAGCGTTCATCGTCTCCGTTGTGATGTACGGACTAGATGTTTTACCACGCTCGCATATTGCCTCGCCAAACCTTTTTCGGTGTTCCTGGAGTAAGACCGCGCATTTTGATAGGTAACACAAAACTGAGCACTTTTTATGCTTTATCATTCAGAAATGTGCAAACAAAAGGACGCAGCCAAAACATGTTGAAATATTTCATTATATTCAAAATGACCGTTAAAATAAGGTGTGCTTATACTTTCTGGAATAGTCGTTAGTTGCTGAAGACGTTGGTTGCTCTTGGTAAGCATGGAGCGTCAGCTGTGCAGAGAGGTGAGGCTATGAATTTGGAGTAACATGTACATTTTCTATAGCAACAACAGCATTGATAAAAATAAATACGTACGCGAACAATCTTTTCAGTTACCATATTCTGTTTTGAAAGTAACAAAAATATCATAAATCTTGAAATCTAGATTTTATAGAATATGGGACAGTGCTTAAGGATGAGGGAGATTGCGGTCAGGAAGAACCAGCTACTTTAAAAAAGTTTATAATTAAGGAATCGAAAAGTGCTTGAAATTTTCTTGGCAATAAAAAATATGATTTTTTACACAATTTCAACGTTGAGAGAAACGGTCGGGAACTTTGAATAAAACACCATCCTTTGCGAAAAAAAAAATCAATCAATTTATTATCAACAAGAAATTATGATTTCAGTTCTGTATGGAAATTTCAAAATAGGGTAAAATTATGAAATTCGATAACTGATCGTCTTAGGAAAACATTCTTGTGGTGGAAAGTGCTTTAAATTATCTCAGCAAGCTGAAAAACTATGCAATGGCAAATATTTTACACAAAAGTTTCTAGGGCTCAGGAAAATCGAAAAATAACTTCGTCTATACCAAAATTGCCCACAAAATTGAAATATTGATTTTTTAAAACCCATGTCAAGGTGCGATCATTTCTTGAAATATCAGTGGAATTTCCTAGACTGTTCAATGTAAATCACGAAAATCCTCGATATATTTCAAAAACAAAAAACTCACCGCTTTCAAATTGTATTGTTCTAAAAATCAAATTTTGCAATCAAAAACAATTATTTCTGTTGCAATATTCATGATTTCATTTCTTTTTCACTTTCTGATCATATTCTTTTTCGGACTTTTGAGTAATTTCAAGATTTTTCAGTACTTTTTTCTATGTTTTGCGCATCTTCTTTACAAGAAAAATGATGTATGTTTCCATATAACTTTCCATATCTCGAGTACAACATCCAATATCGATTTATCAAAATTTGCAATCGCATATAAGTTGGTTTGATTTTTTTCGCCATACAAACGGTGTTTTTCTGGTTGTTCCGAACAATTTTCCTGAACCGTGAAATAATGTTGTGTAAAATATCTTTCCAGAATATTGATTAGAAAATTTCAAGCACTTTTTACAACTCTATTGATGTTTGACAAAGTTTGCACTGCAAACTTAAATTATTCACCATAGCTGAACTGAGATCATTCAATGGTGTTTAAGCCAGATTTTGCCCGGATATGGGGTAACTTTTACTCAAAAATCTGTTACTTATGCACAAAAGTGAGGAAAAAACACCGGTTTCCACATTAGACCCGGGGTTATCTCATAGATGTGTAAGTGCATTTTAGAGTGTGGTTCATGAGTTATGAATTTTTAAAGTAAGTATTATTGGAACAACTAAAAATGATATAAACTCAACAAAAACTCCCCATTTCTTCAATTTTATCCATTGTAATCTAGTTAGTTCGATGGTTGTAAAGATGTTAATGAAGCCACTCATACCGATGTGGTCTGGAGAAAAAGCTACGAATCACCATATTTTAATAAAGCATTGTTTTTGAATCTTCAAAAACTATCGCAACTTTAATATTTATCAAGAGTAATACAAATATACAATGAAATTAATAATTGAATAGGCATTTCTGAATCATAATCAGTCAAGTTTTTCTTCTACTTTTCAACTAAGATTATTTTAAATGCAAAACTGAAATGTTTCTTAAGTGAGTGCAGTTTAAAAATAAATATTTAAAAAACTACGTTTTTTGCAGAAGAAAAATGTCATATGATAAGTTTTGTCCATCTTTACGAATATCTTGATTTATCTCTGCCAGTTATTTCCATCAAAACATACTTCCCTTTATCCGTGGACAGAAGAACTTTACACATGTAATTATGTAAATGATTCAATTTGAACTAAAATACACGTTATTCTTTTTTCAGAAGTGTGACATCCAACGGGGGGTAATC
>JASCZW010015067.1:0-21424 GCA_034211315.2 Aedes japonicus
AACATTTTAAAATGCTTATAAAAAATTCAAATGAAATTCTAATTAAAAGCGGTTTGTTATATGATGTGAGAAAAATCCAAAACTACTCAATAAAGACATTTTCAGCAAAATAAAAAATAAATCTGAATAATGCCCTATTTTGCAGTTTAGGTTTTTCTTACATCAGACTGAACAAACCGCCTTTATTTAAAATTTTATTTGAATTTATTAGACATTTTTAAAACGTTCGTCTATACTTGTGGGAAGCTATTTAGAATTATCACCACTTTGTGTCTTCTTCTTTTTTAAACTTGGATTTTTCTATAGATAGAACCTCAATAATAAAGCAAATTGAGGATCCAACTTGAAAAAAGAAGAAGACACCGAGTGGTGATAAATCTGACAGCTCCCATGTTAAAGTATAGGACGATATTTTTAAAATGCTTCTAGAAAATTCAAATGAAATTCTAATTAAAAGCGGATTGTTGTTTGAAGTAAGAAAATCCAAAACAGTCGAGAAATTTTCCTTTACGAAAAGTTCATAGATCAGACCGGGAATCGAACCCAGTTACGCATGGTATTGCTTTGCAGCTGCACCTTTACCGACTGAGCTAAGGGAGGACCGAAAAGAAGAAAAGAGGCCTGCCCACGTTAAATTTCGAACACTTTTGTTTCAGAGTAGCTTTTGAATTATTTCACGTATCGCTGAAACGTCTCAATTATATGACAGCAGAAATTCTCGTGGTACAACATGTTTAAATTCTTGTTGCATTTGGTAAAATGGCAGCAAAACAAGTGGAAGTGCGCAAACACGGCAACAAAATCCGACGTTGTCAGTACACGATCTTGACAAGAAACTAAAACTACCAAAAATGGCTGTTTTTAGTGTCAATAAACTGTTTGACCAGTGCTCAGGGGGTCGGTCAATCTGATCAATTAAAAATCTTCAAAAGATTTCAAATCTTTTCCAAAGAGCGGGCACTGATCGGGCAATATTTGTTAAACAACTACACATTTTCTCGATGTTTCGAAATTGCAAATAAAAAAAAAACAAACACACTCAAAATCACAACAGATTCAAAGCCTTCGATCTTTATATAATTTACATTAACCTAAGTAACACCAAAAACATCTTTTTGGCCAGTTATCTTGAAATTATGTTTTATAGGATTATTAGGAATGAAATGAAAAACATATTTTTTCATATACAAGCCAACAGGATGTTATCGCAAAACATTTGCCTCTCATAAGTCACCTATGTATTTTTCTAGAAAATATGACTCAATTTTAGACTCAAATAATATGACCAACTAACCGAATTTTTTGTAACATATTGTTGGTCACATAAGAAGTTTTAAAGATGCAATGCATAACATGCTTTCAGGGATGCCAGATATTTTATTTAAAATATCTGTGATTAAAATTTGAAATGTCTGGGAATATCTATAGGAGTCTGTAATTTTTTTTACAAGATTAGACTTCTTTCAACGAATCTGATCGGTTCAGTAGTTTCCGAGTTTATGAGGTTCAGACAGACAGACAGACAGAAATTCGTTTTCATATATATAGATTCTCTGAACATTGGAAGCATTCTCGAAAACTTCGTGGATATATTGAAACATTTCTCGATTTTTTTATACTTCTCAAATTTCCCTGCAGTTTAATTTTCTTACTGATGAAATCTTCCAAACGAGGTGAGATGGGAAGTAAGGAATTGCAACTCCTGCATGACTCTGTGTCCTCATAGTATGATGCGAACGATTGGGCAGATGGTGTGTACATTTTTGAAAAAAAATTGTCATGAGTGATAAATATATAATGGTCATATGAATTATTTTTGTATAGACTGATTCTTCGGTTAGTCAGTGATGATCTCTTGAATTTCAAAGAAGTTCTCTCATGATCTTCTAGAAGGCTCTTTGTTAAAATTCTGGGAAGTTTCCTCCTGAACTTCACACAAAATTCCCGATGAACTTCTTGGCAGTCACTTCTTATTTTTTTTTTTTTTTCGAAATTCACAGTTAAAAACCCAACCATACCTTCCAGAAACATTTGGTAAGTTTTTTTTCCTGAACATAGTTACTTTCTAAGCTTCTGAAAAGTCCCATCCTGAAGTACGAGGAAAATTTCCGCAAAACTTTGGGAAAGTACTCTCCAGCATTTCTTGGAAAATCTTCTTAAAGTTGTTTGAAGTTTTTCTGAACTACTGAGAAGTACTTTTATAAACTTCCGAGATGTTCTCTTCTGAACTTCAGGGAGTATTCTCCTGGACTTCAGGGAAGTTTGTTCCTGAATTTCTGAGCAATTGCTGCTTGAACTACTAGGAAGTTCCCCTTCCTTTTTCCTGATTTTATCAGAAGTATCTACCTGAACTTCGAGAAGTTCTCATTATAAAATGCTGGAATGTTCCAACTAAACTTCTGGTGTCTTCGGAACTTCTGAGAAGTCCTCTTGTGAACTTGACTAAATTTTTTGTAAAATTCCTTCTTGATCCTACAGGTAGTGCCGTCTCTGGTAAGTTTCTTCCTGAAATCCGGGGAAGTTTTTTCCTGAGCTTATTCTTTCCAGACTTCTGATTGGTCTCATCCTGAACTACGAGGAAAATTTTATTGTTACTTTGGGACAGCCGTCTCCAAAATTGCTAGTAAAATTCCTTTAAATTTGTTCTTGAAGTTTCTTCCTGGACTTCTGAACTTCTGGGATGTTTTCTCCAGAACTTTGAGGAAGTGTGGTCCGAAACTATGGGGAAATTCGTGATCAGAAGAGTAGGAGTAAAGTCTCATTTTGTTCTCTCTAAAGAATTAAATTAAATTTCTCAAATACGATTTGTATTGTTGTGAACCTTGATTTTGTTGTGATTTAATGGCAAAGGACCAATATTACCAACTCTTTGGCAGAAATTTTTCGCATGGGATTGAACACTACCATAAGTAGAGACTCCATGTTACCCTCGGAAAGGGCCTATACGATACTTATCTCCGGGCCCATTGTGTCTCCAAGTGGCCTACCGCTATCGTTTCTTCAAGGATTTCTACTTTAAATGATACCTACGATATTTAAACCAAGCTTCTTACCGTATCTACTATACTGTGCAGATCCTCGTACGGTTTTAATCCGAACTTCAGAGAATACCTCTATTTGAAATTTAAAAAATATTTCAAATGTCTGTAAGAGTCTGCAACATAAATAAAATGTCTGCTAAATGTCTGCATCGTTAAAAAAGTCTGCAACAAAAATGAAAAGTCTGCAAATTTACAGACATGTCTGTGAATATGGCATCCCTGCATGCTTTTGACATGATGATGTCTTATCTAGGTAGTTTATAGCATCACAATAACCAATAGGTTATAATTAAGTTATAAAAAAGTGAAACTCAATGCAGAAATGCATGAACACAACAATTCAATCCAACAAGTGTCAAACTAGAAGATGTAAACACAGATCGAATTTGACGGTAATGTTTGTTATGAATATGACGACTTTCCATTTCTTTTTACACATTTATCATATCGATTAAATAGCAGACCTAGTCCATTTGCAAGATGTTTTCTAAAGAAACGGTTACAGAATTGGTCTAACCACAAGAAAAAAACAAACATATTTTTTCGGAAGAGCAGTTGATTCATTGTGACGGTCCACAAGAAACGTCATTTTTTTTTAAATTTCTGGAGCCAAATGACATTTCACTAAGAAGATGCTCTAATATGGTAATTATGATGTTATAATAACTATTTAAAATAATTTGCAATGAACCATCAATGAACCATGACTGCTCTCAAGATGTATTTTGGAATCAATTTCAATTTCACGCCATAGCTATGGACCAAATTACAGTGCCGGTTGAAACTATGATTACAATTATCACTAAAAATTTCGAAAGCTGCGTTTATTTTCGATGATTGAGATGATACATTTTAAGTAAGAAAGACAATTGCTCGAAAATTCAGACATTTTTTCATGAATCCTAGAGAGTTTGAGCTTTTTAGTGAATAACTATACTAGAAATGAGAAAAAAAATAGTTTCCATTTAATTCCAACTACCTTTGCTTATATTGACAGATACGCGTATTGCGTCTACAATGTGAAGACTTCTTCAGTGTCGTGTGTCGTGTACTAAAAACTCGACTGGTCGACTAGTTTAGTTTCTGGATTCGAAAACTCTTGATAGGATACGGTGGACAGAACTTTTTGGCTATAAGCACTTCGCTAACATTTTGGAGAAGTGGCCATGCTTCAATCTATGCGCCGTCATGTATTTCCAATTACATGGAAAATCTCAACATAACGGGTGACTCAAAAGGTCACAAAGTTGACCAAGGGAGTAACGGAGAGAATGGTTTTGGATCGAATAGCGGCGTTCGGACTATGGAATGTGAACCTTACCTCCAGAGGTACATTTGTGGCAAGCGATGGTGGGCGCACTCATGACGTGAATGATATGCAATTGTCTTAATGTTTCTGCCGAGATATCGAAAAGTAATTCTTCAATACCGGCAAAGCAAGATTCTAGTCAAAGTGATGAAAGCGAGGAAAATGTAGAAAAGTCAGTTCCTTCAGAAAGTGCTCCACCACCTATGGCATCATGTTCGAAGATAAGCATCTCAGATTTCCCACCTACCTGCAATAATAACAATAACAAACTACATGATTCACCTCCGGGAGATTGCGACAGACGAGAAATCAGAAGAAATGCAAAAAAGTCAGAAGAAAAGCATCAAACGGATAGAACGAGGACAACTGCGCACTTCGGCTCAAGAAGGAGATCACTTGTTTCGGATCGTCTATTGTATCTTTTGTATCATACGATCAACTATTACCTACCGACTAGCGAATGTTGATTTCAATGTTAACAATTAAATAAGCCACCGCTAGGTCTTAAATTTATCAATGACCTAGACAACCAACCTCCATCGCATCTTGAAGCTTGATCACCATTTGTCAAGTGTACAGCCTAAGACGCGTCTCTCAGTCAGCCAAAACCGAGTTTATACTAGGCAGCCTGAAAAGTTCCTTAAATTTCCTACAGATGGCGTTGGTAATCGCCAATGTGAACCATTTTCTATGAGCTTCACTCTTTGAATGACGGCTGTCAAAATTTCAGCCATTCTCCACGTATTCATTAGTGACAACAGTGAGAAGAGACCGATCAGCAAGTTTTTTTTTTTTTTTAGATGGAAAAATCCGAGTTTCGAGTTGTAATTAAATACTATTTTGTACACAAGAAAACTGCTGCCGAAATCAAAGCCAAGCTGGATAAGTATTTTCCAGACTCTGTTCCGTCGATTCAAACGATGCATAAGTGGTTTGCTGATTTTCGTTGTGTCCGTACGAGCATCGTAGACGCAACGCGTTCTGTACGCCCAAAGAGGGCACTACAACAGAGAACGACGATAAAACCCATGATACAGTATTGGAGGATCCAAAAATGAAATTGAGAGAGCTAGCTAAGGCTTTAGGCATTTCAATGGAATGAGTTGGCAACATCATGCATTCCGTTTTGGGTATGAAGAAGCTTTGCTGGGTACCGCATTTGCTTACAACGGACTAAAAACGCATTCGTGTTACAACCTCTCAGGAGAATTTGAGCAAGTTTACACGCAATCCGAAGGAGTTGGAGAAACTTGGATCCATTACTACACACCGGAATCGTCGCAACAGGCAAAACAGTGGGATTCACCGGGCGAAAGTGCTCTGAAGCGGTAAAATTATAACATGCGCATACTATGCAGCGTTATTGGATCGTTTGAAGGATGAAGTCCAGAAAAAACGGCCGCATTTGCAGAGAAAAAGTGTGCTCTATCATCACGACAATGCGCCTGGTCATGCCTCCTCAATTGCTCAAGCAAAATTGAATGAAATTCGGAATCAATTGGTTCCCCATCCACCGTATTCGCCAGACTTGGCCCCCAGTGACTCCTATTTTTTCCCAAAACTGGAGAGATGGCTCACCGGTAAGCGATTTTACTCTTGAACAAAGCATCACAACTGAGGAGCAGATGTTCCGAGGTTTCACGTTCCATGTTACAGAAACTATAGATATCATTTTGAACTTGGCCAATGTTTAAGTGCCGAACCCGCCAAGGGCTGAAAGGCACTATAATAAAGAAAGAAAAAAAATAAAATTGGTCAATGTTTTTCAAATGATATCTACTCGCGTAATGTCCGGTTACTAGGCCAGTATAGGTACAAAGAACTCTTTTATTGAGCTCCAAAAGCTTTTTACTGATTGTAACATTTTAGTTATAAACCTTTTCACCTTTTCGATTGAACACACTTCGTGGGGACCAACCAACTAGTCATCACCCTTTGTTCTTCCCAAGACTTCAGTTCCATTTTTATGGCACAGTATGATATGTATACCGTAGAATGGATCTGGACCAATAAACTGTGCATTTGAACCTTTTTTAGCAAGCTCGCCAGCTCTTTCATTATCTTCAACGCCACAGTGTCCCGGAACCTAGAATAAATTTACGGTTCTCTTGGCAAACTTTTCGCAGAATGTATTCCCAGACAAGTTTGGGACCTCTGACTTCCCAATCTATACGTGACATCTCACATATGTTGTAAGGGATGTCATGGTTTTCCACAGGTTTCATCCAGTCTCCATTCATATACCGTATCCAATATATTCTCATACACTATTTCCTTGCATTGGTGTCGTGCAACTACTCAACATGCTTCACGTATGTGTTGGTGTAGTTTTGCACAATGTTTATACAAGCGCTTTTAGGTTATTTTGTTTATTGGACGCTTTAAGGTTATGTCCGATTGTTTACATTCGGTGTTTATCTTTTACCAGCGATGGAGTTTCGTGCTGTGGTGATAAAAAAGTTTTTGAAAGGTGAGCGCCCGGGCGCTATTTTCAGAAATTTGAAAAACCTCGGAATAAAGCGGGGTTTTGTGTACCGAACCATCCAAAGGTACCGTGACACCTGCTCGTTGGCTGGCCGGAAGAGATCCGGTCGTACTCGTACTGTGCGGACTGCACGAGTTGTTGAAGTGGTCAGGGAACGGATTAGACGAAATTCACAGCGCTCTGTACGTAAAATGGCCGCAGATCTGAATGTTTCGAGATCGTCAATCCACAATATACTGCAAAATGATCTCGGATTCCATGCATTCAAGAAACGTAAGGTTCACGGAGTTTTAGAACCTTCCAAACAGAAGAATTTATCTTTTCCGACGAAAAGTCATTCGTCTTGCAACAATCCCACAATGTCCATAACGACAGATTGTGGGCTCTCCCTTCGAGAACTGTTCCAGAGAGTGATAGGAATATTCCACGGTTCCAAAGTGGTGCGTTAGTGATGTTTTGGGGAGGAATTTGCAAGCAAGACAAATTACCACTGGTTTTCATCGAAAAAGGCGTTAAAGTGAATGCCGTATATTATGAAACAGAAGTTTTGGAGAAAGTTGTCAAGAGGTGTTTGGAGATGATCACTATGTGTTTCAGCAGGACGGAGCGCCATCACAAACTGACCGACGTTTTGGACAAGAATCAATGGCCTCCCAGTTTACCAGGTCTGAACCCCTTGAATTATTTCGTATGGTCATACATGCTGGCAAAGATAAATGACTACAGGGCGTCTAATATGAACCGATTCAAACCCGTAATCAAACGAATTTGTGACAAAATGCCGATGGAAGTCGTGCGTGCCGCCTGTGACGGTTTCGAAAAACGTCTGGAGCTGGTCAAGAAGGTTAAAGGCGGTGTTATTCCAAATTATATGCTGTAGTTGATCAGTAGTTGCAATATAATGAGTAAAGTTATCAATAAAATCTGGATTATCGATTTGAAAAAAAAAGAGTTTTATTTTGTATGAGAATATATTGGACACGGTGTAATATACGACTTACTCTACTTGCGAATGAAAACAATATGGTGCATGACGGTTGACAGATAAAAAAAAAACCCGATCCTTACAACACTGCTAAACCGATATTTCGGCATGATAGGCAGCTATGGTCGATTGAAGTTTGGTTAACTTTTCAGTTTGGCTCGTAGTATTGTCGAGAATCGGTTTAGTAATGAAATTACCCGATATTTCAGTTTCAAGTGATGCTGAGACTCAGCATCGTAAATTTTTTACCGAGTTATCAGTTGAGTATTAAAATGCCGAGTTAATTCAGCTAAATGTTTAACCTAGGGGGGAGACAACTTAATCTTGCATTAATTATAATGCCAATACTATGAGTACTAGTGAAAATAATAAAATTATAATATCATTATACGCTGTTATGATATCATAAACTGTCAATACAATGCTATAATTTTATTAACAGTGTATAGTTATCGCGCATGGTTTGCTTTTTTTTTAATTTGTTGACGTACGGCGGAGTCGTCACCTGGTGGCACGTCAATGTCGTTCAGCTTAGGTCCGGCACATCGAGCAATTTACTTGTGTTGGAAGCAAAAATAATGTAAACATTGCTGAGCACGTGGGTGATGACGTCAAACTACCATAACATTCCATACTGTGAGCTTATAGTTTGACATCAGCATAATCAGCTATTCCGTGTAAAAAGGTAAACATTGAGACGAAACACAAACACCACTATACATTTCCACATCTCACGAATACCAATAAGCTGTCCGACTTAGTTTCCGTGCTGCAAAGGGTGGTGGTACATATCATTCATCATTATACATCATACAAAAACAAGACAACTAAACGCGCATTTTCGTGGCTTCAGCGGGATGGAGAAGATTTCAACAAAAAAGTTTCAACATCAGGACAATCGGATAAATTGGTAGAATGAATTTTTGGTACCCACACAGATAAAAATCTTGTAGTAAAAACTACCATTTTACCCGACTACGCCTATCTAAATTTACTACGTTTATGCTAAAACCTTCACCGTTTGTGGTATATTTGACAGACCTCATATTGATATCAACCGCACCATGGTTGATCTAATCGCAGGCATGGTAAAATCAAACGCATTTATAGTTAGCTGAAAATTGTTGATGATTGCGCTTAATTTAACCCTCGAAATGGTAGTTTCTACTGTGACTTTTTTTTTTGCGTGCAGTATTGGAAGCTTCAAGTAAAGCCTGTCCACGTTATATTTTGGACACTTTTCTTTCAGTGTAGATTTTGAATTATTTCACAGATTGCTGAAACGTTTCACTTATATGACAGCTGAAACTGTCCACTTTATTTCGTGGTACAAGTTTACATTCTTGTCACATTCAGTAAAATGGCATCGAATCAAATCGTTATCGGTACGCGATATTGCCAAGAAACTACAACGACCAACAAGTACCGTGTTTGTGTTTGCAATCATTTGTCCAGCGCTTGACTGAGGATCAGAAGCTTGGAAGTGGAACTAACCGGAAAGTATGCTCCCGAAAAATGGACAAGAAGGGGGTAGCTATTATATTATTGAGAAAAATCCCAATCTTTCTTTGCAAGTTGGGAAGTCGAAACCATACGTACAAAAAGTGAAGCAGAGGCAAAGGTTGAAGACGTTAAAGGTGGAAAAGGTGCCCAACCGTGATGACAAGCACAATTTCACTACAGAAAGTCGTACTATGGAGATTTGCACCATTTTTTTGCAGACATTTTCTTGTATCATAATGGACGACGATACATACGTACTTGAAGACTTCAAACAGCTTCCGGGTTTGACTTTTTACACCGCAATGCAAATAAACGCCGTTGTCGAGCATTTCCGGGCAAAGAAGGTTGTCCAAATTCCCGAAGAAGTATTTGATTTGATGTAGTTGTGGTCGAAAATCTAATAGTTTCGTCTCTACCGGCACTATCAATAAGTATGTGTACGAGAACGAATGTCGCCACAAGCGGTTGCTACCGTTTATCAGAAGCCACGACTCTCCAGCTCTGTGTTGGCCTGGTTTGGCCTCTTGTCACTATGTGAAATCCGTTCTGGGATGGCACAAGAGGTCAAATATGTGCTTAAAACAGCCAATCCACCAAACTGTCCAGAACTTCGCCTGATAGAGAAGTACTGGGCTCTAGTTAAGCGGAAACTCTTTGAAACTAAAAAGAAAGCAAATGGTACCGATGATTTTATGAAAAGATGGACAATCGTCAATGCGGGCATATCTGAGGATACCGTGGGGAACATGATGGTGGGTGTATCACAGAAAGTTCGAGAATTTTACAGCAAGAAGGATTAATTTTTCAATCAATTTTTGAAGTACCGTAGAAATAAATAGAGTACAGTAGATATAACTGTATTGTTGGGAAATAAACAAAACGTTTTGTTGAATTATGTGTTAATTTTGTGTTGGTCCAAAATTTCACGTGGACAAGCTTTATTATTTACTGCTAAATTAATAAGAAGAGCAGAGAATCGAAAAAAGTAGGACAACTCACTCATTCATTTTTAAAATGGTCTTATGAAGGTTTTATTCAACTTGTTTCCACAACCGTCTATAGCAATGATGCTCAACATGCGTTTTTTGTGGCTTGTGGGCTACTTGTGAATATAGTGATATTTGTCATGGAAAATAAATTAGGAAATTTTGAATCGTATGACGAAAAAGATAAACATCAAGCAACATACTGTAGATAACACATATTGTTGCCTGCTTAAATATGTTTCCGTTAATGAGATTTCTCTCTCAGTCAGTCGCACGAGCTTGATTGTGATGTTTGTACTCAACATACGCGGCTTTGCTTGTGTTCATGCAGTCAAATGATGTTCTCACGTCTGCCGTTACCCAAGTAACAATCGGAATGCTTTGAATATTTATTGGAATTTTATCATTGTTTTAACATTGCATCTCTTGCAGCTTGTAGTTTTGTTAAAGTTTTATGTAATTGTCATAAAATCAGGCTTTCAAGTATAATATAAAACTATTTTATGTCTACCAAAACAAAACTCAGGCTAAGCCCTAAGGTGGTTCTGTATTCGTCCTAAAAACTATAGAATAAAACCAGAATATATCTTTAGCAACTTAGTTTTATGACGAACTTTTTTATCACCGTTATAAGATTTGAAATTGTGTTTAGGTGGTAATTCTCACAAAACTAACAAGCATGCTATCAATGCACCATACAACTTTACGCTCTCAGTAAGGGTTTGAAGATCCCTAGATAAAACCACTACTTTTATTTTGTGCTTTTGTATTCAAATATAGGGCAATGTGTTGCATTTAAGCATTTTTGAAGAGCGGCAAGTTATAAAGAAAAAAATGTCGTCGAGGTGGAAAATTTCACTCAATTTGAAATACAAAACCTTTATTTCCAGGAGACATAGATAAAAAACAGCTAGTTATAATTCAATAATGAGTATCTAGTAATTGTTCAGTAAAAATCACCGGATTAACTTATATGGATTTCCTTTTATAATTTTTCGAAATAAACCGCTAATGCAAATTTATTATAAAAATTAAATTCTACCGAATTGATATGGCGCATTAAATATATGCTTCTTTTTCGTATACAATTCACCATAAATTCCGCACGGCATGGTCTTAAGCATATACAGGTGGGTTAAATAAAGGAATAAAATTATTTTATTTTCAATATTTTCAATTGTTGTAAATTGACCCCTATTATGACTTCTCTAATTCACATATACGATAGGAAAAAAAAACAAAAATAATGACATTTCGCATTTTGCCAGCAGTCAAATAGAGTAAAAAAAAACCTTGAAGTTTGTCAAAATAGTTTGCTTATCAGGTTTTATCAAATCCCTCTGGAGGGATTTATGCAGTTGTAACCTAGTTTTATAACAGCCACTAGGTTATTGTTTCTAATGCCTTGTTCAGACTACAGAGTTATAACATGTTATATCGGTTGTCAAATAATTCCAACAAGAAATTTGTCATCAAGATAGGCTTATAACATGTTATAACTCTACAGTCAGAACAAAGCATAACTCCCAGCCAGAAAATGGTTTTATTTTTAACCACAACGCATAGTATACAATATATCTTAAATAAAACCTTTGCTTGGTTCGCATATCAAGTTTTAATGATTGCAATAAAACTGGGCCAACTGGCCATGACATGGCTGTAAAGCGGTCAGGATGAAGTTTTTAAAGCAATGTAGTCGCAAGAACCGGTTTTATTATTCGGTTTTATCATCTGCTAAGAAACTGGAATAAGCTTGGGTAGTTAATGCTCATGTTGCCGCAGCCCGAAATGAGTGCGAAAAACAACATTATTCAATTCTTTGGTCTTTGCCGTCTTTGCTTAACACACGAATTACTAAGAAAGAGAGGAGGCAATGAAAGAACGAGCACAAGCATTCGGTCTTCTCCAAAAGGGTGACTCGCACGGATTGCCTTCATTCACACAGGATGTCGTTCAGAGAAGGCAAGTGAATTGAAAGAAAAACTGCGATGTCAGCAAAATGTGTTTTATAATAGAAAAGTTAAAAATGCAATGTGCATTAAAGCCAATTACATTGTTGCGGAAAAAATAACAAAACACTTGACTCCTTTTTCGGACAGTTATTTTGAAAAAGATTGTTTGAAGGCAGTGGTAGACGTGGTATGTCCACGTCCATAGTCAAAATTTTTTGCTGATTTCTCTGTCGCGAGCTACGATTACTCGTAGAGTTGAAGAAATTTCAGACGATATAGGGTAAGGGGATGTAATGTTAGCCTAGCTCCTTGATTCGGCCTACGTACCGAATATGTCATTAATTCAGCTATAATCAACAAACCATGCTGCTATCAGGGGAATCGATTTAATTCAAAGCATTTGAGACATTATCAATCAATTTATAGTTGTTCAGACTTTTTAGACACCATTAATTTAAGGGTTAAGCTGAACAGATTGTTTACACGATCTTCGAATGATCTAAATTTGCCGATATTGAACCTATGAACCGGATACAGAATATAGTCACACGTTATAAACTAACAGGTCACATAGGTAAAATAACAATGATTTAACATGAAAATCATAGACCCAATGTTAGGAACATATTTTTTTCTAGGTTCCCAACTATGGCCTGTTGTATGGAAAGCGTAGTAAAAATGTTGTTATTGGTAACATTTACAATACAAATGGCTGAGTTTCGGTAGACTGTTTTTTTAGATGGCTCATCTCAACACAAACTAAAGGCATAAAATCTGTGTAGAGTGAATTATCATGATTTGATTGCCGAATGGACGCTAAATCATATGTAGAAACCACTTAAGTGTATTTTAGCAGTTTAAGTATAGTTTGATTTGTGAAATTGTTTGTTGGAAACGCCTTGAATCAGAACATCAGAAAAACAAATTGTACTTAGCCAACATTCAATAACAAATCTATCGAATGGGACGAACTTGCATCCATGACTAGACCCAATTTGGAACCCATAGACCGACACTACATCCATATCCCTCTAAAGTTTCTGACTTAATAAAATGAGTTGTGTAACTTTTCGTGATACACACTACCAGATGGCTTATTAAACATATCTTAGCAAGTGTATAACTAGTTAAATTTTGTTTCCAGCTCAAATACCTTATGAGTTATAATAAAAAATGCAATCGATTGTTGCATATTGGGCTGAGTTAAGGGACACATACCCTACACAATACGTTGAAGGACAGAGCTGCAAACTTTGCATATTTTTCGGTGGCACTGGATGAAAATACGGACATTTCAGACACCGGTCGCTAGCGGTTTTCGTTCGGGTGTTTCCCAGACTTTTGAGATTACTGAAGAGTCCGTTCGTTAATTTCCGCTCAAAGGCACCACAAAAGGTTGATATTTTCAACGCTCTCTCATAGATTCTAAACCAATTCAGCATGGAAACTGGCGAGCGATGGTGTTAGCGAGCGAATCATGCAGTATCACTGCATCATACACCAGCAAAATTTGTGTGCTAAACATTTATGGTTCAATAACGTTAAGAAAGATGTTATTAAGGTCGTTAATTTTATTCGATCAAATGTTCTCAATCATCGAGAATTTCAAGCTTTTTTGTCGGAGCTAGACGTAGAATATGGAGACATGTCTTTCTATACTGAAGTTCGTTGGCTCAGCAGGGAAAATGTTCTTAAGCGTATTTGCATTCTTGATTGACATCTCGACACATCTGAATGATTTGAATGTGCAACTTCAGGGAAAAAATAAGCTTGTTCACAATCTTTTCAACCACATCAAATCCTTTGAGCAGAAATTGACGCTGTGGGAAATGCAGCTTAAATCAAGAAATTTTTCAAGAATGCGATGAAATCAGGTATGCCAGTGCAGTTTTCTCTCTGCAAGCAGATTTTTCAGACTGATTCCGAAATTTCAAAGCGAACGAACAGCCATTTAAAATATTTTGTACACCGTAAATTTTTCAAATTTTTCGTACACCGGAAATTTTTCAAATTGAGCTTTTCCAACTGAAATGCGACATCGAGTTGAATGAAAAATTTAAGGAGAATGACATTCTAGCATTCTACTCGAAATACGTTTCGGAAGAACCTTTTCCTGAGTTGCGAAACCATGCTCTTTTTATAAATTCTTGCTTTGGCTCATCGTAAATTTGTGAACAACTATTTTTTCTCATGAAACCCGTTAAGTCAAAAGCCATAAATAAACTATCTGATGAGCACTTGGAGCACCAGTTTCCAGCTATACGGCTGGATTAAAACTAAAATTGTTAGATGGGAAATCAACTATCCGTACAACTCCATTACTCTGTCCCTTGTAGTTTTTTTTCATTGGATTGACATGCAATGACCAACCAGGCAAAGCACAGCTAGGTTATGTTAATCTCCCTCCAACCAATTAATCCCCGATACTCACCTTTTGTTAGTCGATCGATGCTTTCGAAGCGGCCCTCCACTTTGGACCGCAGTGAGTCTAAATCGAAGGGTGCAGCCAATCCATGATCAACGCTCCTCGATTTGCTCCTGTAAGAAAACGGAATCGAAACGGAAAATTAGCATATTCCTTCTGCTTCTACTACATATAGCGGTGGTGTTTTTGTTATTTATTATTATCTCACGTATCGACACTTAACACTAAGCCACGTTCCGACAGCTCGCACTTAAAGCCAATCGAAGCGATTAAACAGCACGTCGACCAGTTTCGAGTGGCATTTTACTACAACAACTACTACTACTACTACTTCATCTACCAGCTACTATAATTTAAGTGCAATAAAAGAAACACAGAACGGGCTATTCATTAAAATAACGCACAAGCAAGCAGACAACGCAGAGATAAATAAATTAAGAATATGGTTCATAAAAATGTTTCGCACGACGTTCGTTCCATTCCTGGCCAAACACGGGGCCGAGCTTTGCAGTGCACTGAGAGACAACACCTACTGCATGTTGGTTGGTATACCTTTCGGAGGAGGCTTTTGCCTGTCCTGGCACTTTGCTATGCGACCTGCAACTTGCATGCAGTGACAGCCGAGATTCCCCTCGGGCGGAATAATGAAATTTACCACCGCACAATTCAATTTGGCAGAATGAAATTTACGGGAATTGATTATTCCGGTTGCTACAACGGTCGCTGGAATTTGATTTGCCGGTATTGTTCCGAGTAGAATTGTCCGCTGTTCACATTTAGAAGCGATTAGGATAGGTATTCCAGTTATCGTTGGAAATAAATGTAATAGAAAAACCCATCATAAACGCAGTCCAAAAACTTCCCAAACAAACAGCTGTCATTCACCTGATAAATAATAATCTTCAACTTTTGAACAAACACTCCCATATACCTACACCGGAACGGAAAACTACCGAGATATGATCCCATCGAAGCCGAATCTAAAAATAACCGCAGTCACCTCTACCGGTTTGGGCAGGTTTGGGAGGAAGACGCTGACTGTTCGGGGTTTCAAATTTTGCGTTGTGTCATATAATTTACAGTGGCGTGATTTATCCCAAAACGGAAGCGTTTCCTTCAGCCACAAGCAAGCGGCGCGAGGCGGTGGGAAGTTTCTGGTTGCCCCTCTTGTTGATTCTTACTGGGGTGTTATTATCGCGATTGATGGCACGGTAATCACTATTTGCTTGCCATAACATGGTATTATGTTTTCTGCAAGTTTTTTCGTTTTTTTTTTTTTGTTTTTTTGATCCGGGACTGGAAAATTAACTTTCCATTGGCGAGGAAACTCCTATTCATTTCAATCTTCGTAAATCCATTTCGCAGCATATAGGAAACTACGTCGTCGCCATCGTCGTCACAGTGGGAGGGGCCAATTTCCGGATCGCGTTTCGCTCAAGGTCGCAGAGTGGATTTGCGGTGTTTCTCATCGTCTCCGGACGCCGCAAATCGTTTGTTTACCTTTTTATGGTGATTTGAATAGACGACGAGGCAGCGGGCACGATTTGACCCAAACGAATTCGTTCATAATCCATATGGCCGCGTTCGGATGGATCGAATCGCTGGCTAGGGTTGGGTGGCAGGTAGTTGATGGACTTTTTTTTTATGTATTTCGGTACTCTGTCACGTCGTCATACTTATATGCATAAATAGAGGTTGGACCGTTGATGGCTTCATCTACGTGGGGCGGGATCGCGAATTTCAAGTATGTTTTCTTAGCTTTGAGATTTCGCCTGTTTTTAATTTAGTGTTTCTTTGAGAAATTACCAATTGAAAGCCTCTTTCATTAGTTTCACATACATGTCAAGCGAAAAGTCTGAACCTTTATTACTCGAAGGATATTTTAGACCGGACAAGGAATCGATCCCTTCACCTCTGGCTTGGTAATACCGTGCCTTTACTGACAAGGTGGTCTGCGGCCCCTTGATTGTAACCATGCATGGCAGCCGACTTCAGGAGCGATCATAAATCATTGTGACTGAATGGATGTCAGTTAGCTCATGACCTGCACTACGGATTTTCGCGATTGTCGCAAATGTCGAGGTTAAACTGATTTAACCTTCTTTAGGTATCGGGGTCAATATGACCCGGAATGGTTTTTAAAAATGCTATAACTTTCTAAAATAAGCATATAGACGTTTGAAATTTCTTGACTTTTCCTAAATCATAGGATGTTACGTTTCTGCATCGAACCCAATTTTTTATGACATTTCTGAAGGGCTGTAAAAAAAAGTTACGAATAAGGTGTTTCGGGTCATATTGACCCGGATTTTAAATTCACATTGCGGAAAATTTATATGACCAAATTTTAAGTCTTTGCAGTCAAAATGCTTATATAAGACCCAATTTTTAGTTTCTGGTGAGTACTGCTCTTTTAATTCAATTGGCCACAAAGAATCTGTGCCGGAAGAGGAATGTTTTGTCACGATCCGTGAGGCGCGACAACACAAAATTTCAATCGTAACATGCTTTTCGACGGCTCAAACTTCATGATTATTCAAGAATAATCTACTTCTAGCCTTGAAATGGACCAATGACTATATTGACCATTCCGGGACAATCCGGATGCCTCGGGGAACCCTTCAGGAATAGACAAATGCGGATTTTCGCCGAAACGTGCCTTTCGACGGCTCAAACTTCATGATTTTTTATAAGTAGTCTACATCTAGTCTACATCTAGCCCAATATATATATTGGCCATTCCGGGACAATCCGGATGACCCGAAGGAACTGTTTAGGAGGGGACAAATACGGATTTCTATCGGAACATGCCTTCCGACGACTCAAACTTCATGATTTTTCATAAATAGTCTACTTCTAGCCTTGAAATGAACCAATAGCCATATTGACCATTCCAGGATGACCCGAAGGAATCGTTTAGGACAGGACAAATACAGTTTTTAGCGGAAACACGCCTTTCGACGGCTAAAACTTCATGATTTTTTATATGCAGTGTACTTTTAGGCTAGAAATGAACCAATATATATATATTGGCCATTCCGGGACAATCCGGATGACCCGAAGGAACCGTTTAGGAGGGGACAAATACGGATATCTGTCGAAGCATGCTTTTTGACGACTCAAATTTCATTATTTTTCATGAATAGTCTACTTCTAGCCTTGAAATGAATCAGTGACCATATTGACCATTCCGAAACAGTCCGGATGCCTTGTGGGAACCCTTCAGGAGGAGACAAATACAGATTCTCGCCAAAACATGCCTTTCGACGGCAACATGTTGTTTGTTAAATACTCTACTTTTCGATGGCGCAAACTTCATGATTTTTCATGAGTAGTTTATTGAAATGGAACAATGACCGCATTGACTAGTGTGTAAAAAATGACAATTTTCACTACATTTTTTTTGCAATTTTTTTTATGGGTGCAGCATGAAGTTTTCACAGCATATTTACATTTTACCTACACAAATATTGCCACCACAACGGGCCAAAGAAAAATAAGCATCTTCAGCCTCAATTTACTCTAAATTTTTTAATACGATATTTTTGCAAATTGATTATTCTGTCTCCCATTTTCCATTTGCCAAATAACGTTTCAATTATGTTTCGTTAACCGAAGATAGAAAAGATCAAAACAAAAGATGTTCCTTCCGATTTTTCTGAGGGTCGTTGGGTCGATTTAACAAATCGATAATCGACATCAAAAGGATAGATCTCGTTAAGATCAATTCATAATCGCCCAATCCTAGTTCATCTGTAAACAAAGGCAACTGAAGCGGCATCTACCTTTATTTGCTTTTGATTAAGTGACATAAAGTTTTATTCAGTCCCCTTTGATTTCCGGTCCTTGGTCAAGTCAAATGATTTAACTGGTAAGAAACATATTTTACAATTTGCTTCAAATCAATTTTTAATTTTTTTGACATTGTTGATGAAATGTTACTAGAATTTTCAAAACATCATGGGTACAAAAAATTCAATCTCCAGCAAAATCTCCTATATAACGGATTATTTTGTTCGACTAACGACAGTTCCAAACGAACAAAAACATTGAAGATTTCAACATTGTTACCTTATAGCTTAAGCTTCAACTTTTTAAACCGTTCCTGTTTTGATAATTTCTAAAAGGTATGCTTGAAAATGGTCTTTACTGTCGACAGCATAACTGCCGAACCTTTACAATTGGCAACCTGCACGGAAGTTTTGTTTCGTGAATTGCGAAAATCTAAATGGAACCTAATTTCCGCTTCTCCAACAATGTTTCTGGTGAAAATCTAATGTTGAATGAAATGTTTAACATTGTCTACCATGAACTACCATTTACTTTGTCGAAACTCACGATACATAACCTCCAAACAGGTTGCCAATAGGGATTTATTCTGAGAATAACTCCGGTTGGAGCTTACGTTCACACTACAGCTTATATTACGTGATATAGAGCAACTATACATCTAGTTTTCACTGGAAATAATGTACATGGCATACTGTGATACTCTATATCACGTAATATAGGTTGTAGTGTGAACGTACTATAAGGAAGATGTAACAGCTGTAATAGAAACAGCTGCGTGAGGGAGACGAGTTCATTTCTCAACCAACATTAGAAAAGGGCCTATCAATATTTGTAAACAAACGCTTCTGACCTTTTTCCTTGCAGAACCTAGAGCCACCACGCAAACCAATACAATTATCATGTAGGGGACGATGAAGCTGTATGGTTGCGTGTGTAGCCTACGGCTTAGAAGCAATTTCAATTATAGCTATAACATCTTCCTTGTGTTCATCTTGGGCCAAATTATGCTTGAAGTTTTACCACTGGATTCACTTTGTTGATATTTATGTGTTCTAAATTATGAATAAAGATAGCGCCATTATGTCCCTAATCCCACTAACAACATGGGATTATGTTCCGTAGACTGACATTAATCAAGAAACAAATAAACTCAAATTATTGATGTTTTTTTTTATGCTGCTCAGAAACCGCTTTTGTCCTCAAGTCGCAGATATACCTAGGTAAATCTGCCACAGGAGTACGTGAAGTGAACCAAGGACAAAGGCTTACTAAAGATCTGGTGTTGGGTGCAGAATACGATGGCAGATGTGTGACATTAGACAACTTCTTCTCGTCATTCAACTTAGGTGTGTCACTTCTTCAGAACAATCTGACGGGTACGTTAAAAAAAAGACATGTATACCACAAGCACTTCTTCAAACTAAGAACCACGAAGTGCTGTCTTCATTATTTGCGTTCCACGAAAACATAACCTTGGTCTCGTATATCCCAAAGAAGGGAAAGAACGTAATATTGATTAGTACGAAGCATATGGACTCAAAAATTAGTAACGGACCAGCGAAAAAAACCAGAGATAATACAATACTATAACTCTACAAAGGGTGCGGTGGACACTGTTGATCGACAGATTGCTTCATATTCTGTAAAGAGAGCCACATGGAACTGGATGACCGTGAATATCTGTAACGTTATTGACTTGAGCATCAATAATTCTTTCGTACTGTATGATTTGATCAATGCTGAATGGTGCAACCAAACGCACAAGAAAAGGATTTTCATGGTAAATCTTGGTTCTCAATTGATTTCCGCAGAAATCCAACGCAGAAAACGACTGCCACAATCACCTGCTGCTGTTCAAGTTATTCGTAGACTTCGGTTTGATGTTAGTCAAACTGCACCAACAACTTCGAGAGCTACGTCTGCAGATGGTAAACAAAAGAAGCAAGATAAGCCAACGAACAAGCGAGCTCGTTGCACGTTTTGCAGTAAATCAGACTCCAAGTATTCGACTAAGTGCGTGGAATGCAAAAAATATATTTGTAAAACTCATTCCGACGTACGGCGCGTAAACTGCTCATCCAAGTAACATTTTTTTTTGCTATTATTTTTGTTTTATTGCCTAAAATGAAATGAGAATTAATTTTTATCAACTTGGAATAAACATTGATTTTAAATATTCAATAATGACTAAAGATATATTATTTGATATTAAACCGAAAATTCGTCCATTAATTGACTAGAAATAGATTGTATACGAAAAATCATGAAGTTGCAGCCGTCGGAAGGCATGTTTTGGCAAAAAAAACTGTATTTGTCCCCTCCTCAACAGTTCCTTCGAGTCGTTCCGGAACGGCCAATATATATATATATATATATATATATATATATATATATATATATATATTGGGACATTGCTAGGCTAGATGTAGACTACTTAAAAAAAATCATGAAGTTTGAGCCGTCGAAAGGCATGTTTCGGCGAAAATCCGCATTTGCCTCCTCCTGAAGGGTTCCCCCGAGGCATCCGGATTGTCCCGGAATGGTCAATATGGTCATTGGTCCATTTCAAGGCTAGAAGTAGACTATTCATGAATAATCATGAAGTTTGAGCCGTCGAAAAGCAGGCTCCTATGAAAATTTGTATCAGTCGCTGCCGCACGTATTGTGGCAAAACATGCCCTCTTTCAGCAAAGATTCCTTGTGGCCAATCGGATTTAAACGTGTTTTACTCACCAGAAACTAAAAATTAGGACTCTAATAAGCATTTTGACTGCAAAGATTTTAATTTTGGTCTCATAAATTTTCTGCAATATGAATTTGAAATCCGGGTCAATATGACCCGAAACACCTTATTCGTCTCGAAATTTGCACGCCAAGGAAGGTTAACTAACCAAATGAAACCGAGGCATAAGGGGAACTGTCGGCTTCGGCAATGTTGACAACAAT